>QLOH01000894.1:0-271728 GCA_026901365.1 Sesbania bispinosa
GCTGAAGTAGATGGCTGCTTCGACAACTGATGAGGGAAGCTAAGGTTGGTCCTCTCCCAACGTGCGCGAGCTGCTTGTATAACAAACTCCTCGCCCAGAGGGATGAACCTCCCTCTAATTAATGGAACCTCCTGTCCATCTCGACCCCGTATACGAGGCATAGCTACCTAATAATTATATACAATTAAAACTAATTAAATCATATCTAATTATTTATATACATGTTAAAGAAATTATTAGAACAATTATTAAAACTAACTAACAATTAAAACTAATTATTAAATTATTAAGACTAACTAATTAACTAATATTAAAACTAAATAACAATTATCACTAATCCCTAAAACTAACTATTTATCTAATTGCCACTATTTAACACTAAACACTAAACTAATTAGAAATAATTAAAACAGTAAATAATAATTAACAACAACTAAAAGCAATTACCTGGAGAGAAAGAGGATTAGGAGGATGGGGGCGTTTCTTCTTCCTTGTTTTCTTTCACTTTTTTACCTCTTCGTTCCTCTTCTTCTTCTCCGCTTCGTCCTCTCCCCCTTTTACTTCTTCCCCTCCGTCTTTTCTTTTTTTTCCCTTCTTTTGTGCGCGTAAGTTTTAAACTTAACGACAGCCTGACCGTTGCTACGGCATGACACATCATTTAATGAAATTAAAATGCATGAGGTGTGTATGCAACTGTGTTAAATACTCGGAGGGAGAGTTTTGCCGCCCATAGAGGTCCTACCCGACTCGACAGGTTGCCTCCCGTGGAGGATACATGTGGTCTTGCACAAAAAAAAAATGCATGAGGTGTCATATTCATCAAATGATGTGGCAACACATCATTGGATGTCCGTGTAAAATTATTTTACACTAACAGTGTATAGTAATTAAACTCTTTATTAAAACTTTAAACTTTTAAAATATTTATGATATAGTTTTATAATAAATATTTGAAATGAAAGAATTTGATTACGATAAGGGTAAAATTGGAAAAATAGCACTTAATTATTATTGTATTGGTATCTGAAAACGACTTATCAACTCTCTGTATTATAATTTTGAGATATCACCTTGGAGAGTGACGTATTCACTCACCCTACTCTCCTTCTCAATGATTTTTCACATTCTCTCTTTTTCTTATTGGAGGGTGAATTTCACCCACTTATGAGAGTGAGATTCTCCCTCTCAATCATTAATACTAATTCTCTCTTTAATATTCCTATTTGAATTTTTAAATGCTAATAAATGCTAATTTTAAATTTTGAAATTCATTAAGATTTAAAAATCTTATCCTATTATTTTCTAATTCAACCTTTTTTAATATATAAATTTTTATTCTCATCTTTTATGATTTTACTATTTTATTATATCTTATTATCAAATAATAACATAAATTAGATTTTAACAGTAAAAGATAACATACTATTTAATTTAAAATTAAGAAATTATCCAAAGTTATTCTATTTTTATTTTTTTATAATTTTAAAAAGATTAATTTATTATAAATTTAATTTTAATTAAATAAAAAAAAATATTTATCCGCGTATTACGCGAGTTAATATATTAGTTTAGAAATAAATTTAAGATCCTAAAACGACACTTAGAAAAAACGAAGGGAGTATTTTTTTAAAAAATCAACATATTAATTATTTGTAACATATTTCTTAATATAAGTGATTTGATCTGAATTGTCTTAAAATTAAAATAGAATAGGAGGGAATACCTGATTAGTAATCAAATCCTAATGACAGAAATTCAAACCTTAATATAAGTGATTTTATTTTTACTCTTGTTATATGTATTGGAATTTATTTTTTTTGTCGTGATGACAGAAAATTCAACCTTCTTTTAATAAGGACGCAAATCCAAGTTATTTCTCCGACCCTCATAATGATCGATCACAAATAAACTATTTGTTTACAAGTGATGGTACTACCATTTTATGACAATCCATGAAACAAACTATAGTTGTCACATCATCTAATCATGTAAAATTTTAGCATTACATGAGGCGAGTCGAGAATGCTTTTTGTTTGACATATGCGATTCAACATGCGCAAGAAACTTATGGTTTATCTTCCAGAAAATTCACTCTGACGATCTTATGTATTTTCAGTTAAAAGAATGACATATTCAATGGGATAGAATAAACTCATGATCTTCAAAAGGATTGCGATATATACGTCAACAAGCTCATGAAAGGATCTGATGACAACAGATATTTTACAAAGTCATTGCCAACTAAAGTTTTTGAGCAATTAGTACAGAAGACCGGTCTCCTTCGTCTTATACAAGAATGTTCAAATGAGGGGGAGATGTAAATACGTTTTGCACTCTTTTTTCCTTCGTCATGGTTTTTTCCCACTGGGTTTTCCTGACAAGGTTTTTAATGAGGCAGTGTCCAATAACGTATTAAAGAATGATGTACTCTTTTTCCTTCACTAGGTTTTTGTCCCACAGGGTTTTCCTAGTAAGGTTTTAATGAGGCACATTCTGAAATAATGAACATCCAAAGGAGAGTGTTATGAATAATTATGATATGGTGGATGCCCATCAGATTTAGTCTGATATGATATGACTATACTTGTTTCCTTTAATAGGTAGGATTGATCCTGAGAAGATATTGTATATCGTAGGTTACACAGTTTCCTCAATTATAGGTTATTTCATTTCCATTATTAACTCTTATTCACTTGTATAAATACCCCTTATGTGAGTGGAATAAGACACGACCAACTCTCGATCTCTTCTTCTTCTTATCTTTCTCTCTACTCTTTCTTACTACTCTCTACTTTTATATATTGTCAGTGTTAATATTATAACAAATAAATATTTATAAATTTGTGTACTTTGTTTTATAAATAGGACCATAGAAAAGTTTTAAACATTATCTTATAGGATTTAATTGGTATATACTGTCAATGTAAAGAAGTTTTACACATACATCCAATGGTGTGCTGCCACCTCATTTAATGAATGTGGCAACTCATGTATTATTAAATTCAATAAATTACGTGGCAGCATATCATTTGATATCTGTGTAAAATTTCTTTACACTGACAGTGTATATATATTAAACTCTATCTTATAAATAGAATAAGAGGAGTAATATTTTATTTTTATTCTTGTTACATGTATTGGAATTTATATTTTGTCCTGATGACAGAAAATTCAATCTTCTTTCAGTGAGGACGCAAATAGTCAATTTAGAATTTGATTATTTTTTTAAAGTTAATAATTTTTATAAAAAAAATAAGGATCTTAATTATTGATACAAAATATAGTAAAATCTTTATAAATTAATAATGTCGGGACCACATGATTTTATTATTTTAAAGATGTATTAATTAATTGATAAATTAATAATTTATTAATTTAAAAAGTTTTTTTTTTCCTGATTCAACGAACCTATATTATTTTTCATGAATAAACATATGTATATTGTATTGACTAATTGAATGATGTTCATGTACAATGTGACTAATTGAATATATAATACATCCCCCTAAAAAAAACAAAGTTCATTGTAATCAATTACGCAGAAGGAAGCACTCATAGCGGTAACAACTCTTCACAATTTTTTGTTGCAGTATGAGAACGCAACAACATAGCTTTTGGATGCAGTAAGGAAGTTAGAGATAAAATACAACTATATTTAAATTTTAAGAAGAAGCAAACAACAATAGAATCATTTTACTAAGTTGTCCTAGTTATATTTGTAATTTTATAGAAATATTAATTTATAATATTGAAGGGACCTAAATTTATATAAGGGTCTTCCGAAAAATTATTATCTTATTAATTCAGACCTTGGGCCCAAGTCGGGACCAGGAAAAATTATTATTTTAGAGAGATTATTAATTTATCGAGTACTAATTTATAGAACTTCTACTGTAAACATATAATTTATATTACAATATATATATGTGTGTGTATAAGTTAGTCAACATGTTTGATTCACCTGAAATCACGTTTCAAATGTGGATCCGGGCCAACGCTATAGAGAGTATCGTTGGCCCGGATCCACGTTTGAAACGTGATTTTTGAGTAATCAAATACACACTGTAACTATTGTGATTATTTATTTTTTTCTCGAAAATGAATTGGTGATTTCAATTTTTTTTTATATATAATCTTTTTAACAGAACTTTGTAGTCAATTTTATCACAAAAAAAAGGCCGTATGGAGTAGACTTTTACATGGTTTAAGACTTTTCGTTTTCACCCGTTATATGCATATACATACATGACAAAGTGCATGCTCGACACTTGGGGCCAAGGTGTTAAATAGAAAGAGCCAACAAGGTAAAGCATTCCAAAGGAAATTGAAAAACATTAGGGATTAATAAAGAACTTCAGAGAGAGAGAATAGAAACAAATTAATTTAATTTATATTATTTTATTACCATACCCGATTCAAATCAAGCACAGAACAGAAAAGCAAGTAATGAGACAAAAGGATTGTCAATTGTGTGTTTTTTATAGAGAATTATGTAAACCCACTAGTAAGGCCCAAAAAAGTAGTAGTACGATGAGTTGATGGCATTTTCTTTTCATATGTGTCTTTGATTCCTTTCTTGATGACCATAATTTGGAAGCTATTATGGTATTCTGTCAAGTGGATTTGTAAATGATCTTTAATTTATGCTTTAAAATTGATAAAATGAGGTAAAGAAATTTGTGAAAGGGTGGTACCCACTGCATCCCACCTATTCAATTTCATTGATGAGAATGATAATGGGGTAGGGCTTATTTATTGACTTCAACAGCACCAAAACACACACCACCAATCATTCATAGGGAAAGTCACACAAACAAAGAAGAAAATGACCAAACCCATATACAACAGTCTCTCTACTTTTCAACCTAATTAATTATTTTATCAATTATCTATATTTTTTCTCCTTTTTTATTTTGTTTTAAATTTTTTTTACCCTCTCAAACCATTTGAAAACCCCAAGAAAGAGACCCTCCTTGATGAACTCAACATTGATTCTGCATCGTCAAACCAATCTCCAATTATTTATAATTTATTTTTTTGGGGGTTTCATTTCTAAATATTGCAACCAAAAACCCACATTTTCCCCCTTTGTCTTCAACCTCTATTTCAATCCAACACATATTCCTTCATTCTAAATTTCACACTTGAGGTAGTAGTGGCTGTGTCTGAATGATTCAATCTTACGGGTCGAATCACTTTGGGCATGGTTCCCTTCCACGTCTATTTCTCAGATTCCACGAAGAAGAAGAATAAGAAGAAAAAAAATAGTATAAATAAGCTGAAATGGGTTTCTGTGTTTGTTTCTGGCGCTCTTAGATCTGTTTGCAAGTGTGCTCGATCCATCTCCGTTAACACACGAGGTTAGATCACCACGTTCTTACGAAATCGCGGTTTTTTTTTTTTGGTTCTTTGATCTCTTCTGGCAGTGTTTGAAACGTTCACTCGCGGTGAGGATTTCATTGATTCGCACCCTTTGAGCAAAAGAGTGTGTTTTTGGGCTTCATTTTATGTTGGTGTTGCTGGAACCAGCATATGGGTTGCATCTTTTTCGGGTTGGGAATTTGATGATGATGCATGTTCAGCTGAGTAATCATGGGGTGGTTGAGGGGTTTTCTGGGTTTTTAGGGAGGTGGGTTTGTCGTTTGTATCTGTATTTGCTGAGGGTGCTCAGATACAGGAACTATATCAGCATCTTAGGGGGTTTGGGGTAGTGTTGTATGCAATAATAATGGGTAATGGTACTTCTCGTGTTGTTGGCTGTTTGGTGCCATTCAATGGCAAAAGTGGGGTTGATTTGGAGTTTTTAGAGCCATTAGATGAAGGGTTAGGCCATTCATTCTGTTATGTGAGGCCATCCATTTTTGAATCTCCTGCCATTAGCCCATCAAACTCTGAGAGGTTTACAGTTGATTCCAGTACCCTTGATTCTGAAACCTTGAGTGGATCCTTTAGGCATGATAGCATGGAAGATTCTACTGGCATACACAAGCCAGGTAAGAATTTTCCAGAAACCACATTCAAAACCATTTCAGGGGCTTCTGTTAGTGCTAATGTTTCCACTGCAAGGACTGGTAACCAGAGTGCATTGTTTGCTAGTGATGTCCTGGAACCTGCTGCATCATTTGAGGGAACTGCTTCATTTGCTGCAATCCCTCTGCAGCCCGTTCCACGTGGTTCTGGACCTTTGAATGGTTTCATGTCTGGACCTCTGGAGAGAGGTTTTGCCTCAGGTCCATTGGATAGAGGTGTGGATTCATGTCTGGGCCAATAGGAAGGGGGTCATGTCAGGTCCTCTTGAGGCCACTGACAAGTCCAATTTTTCAGCACCCCTTTCACGCAGTCGTCGAAGGCCACGTCTACAACATCTCATGAGAAGTGTTAGTGGACCAATGAAGAACACTTTATCCCGGACCTTCTCTAAACATTCCATGGGTGGCAGTTGGATGCAAAGGTTATTCGTACACCCAGTGACTCAACTAGCCTGGCATTCCAAAGACACAAAGTTTCGACCAGAAGTCTCTAGGAACTGTATTGAAGTTGGACCATATGAAGCGGAGTATAAACATACACACAATTTGCAGTGGGCTCAAGGCAAGGCTGGTGAAGACAGGGTTCATGTAGTGCTTTCGGAAGAACAAGGGTGGTTGTTTATTGGGATTTATGATGGTTTTAGTGGACCTGATGCACCTGATTTTCTGATGAGCCATCTTTATAGATTTATAGACAAAGAATTGGAAGGTTTACTTTGGGATTATGAAGATAAACCTGTAGATCCACTTAAACCTGAAGTCCCTGAAACTGTAAAAGCTGTGGTTGCTCCAGAATGCAGTAGGCAGGAATTGTCTAATACTCATACTAATTCAAATCAAGAAAGTTTAGAAACTTCTTCTGGTCCTGTAATGATCAATGATCAATCATCTAACAGTGAGATAGTTGAGGAAAATGCTGAAGTTAAGGTGAATGTTGAACACCAGTTACCTAATTGTGGAAGTCCTAGTATCTCGTGTACTGTTCCACCTTCTGTTCAACTCGGACAGTTGACTGGAAAAGGTAGAAAAAGTTTGAGGCTTTATGAGCTACTTCAGATGGAATCTTGGGATGAACAAGGTTTTTTGGTCAGTCTCAGAACAGTGTAAAGATTCTTCAGTTCCTAGGGAACCAACAGTAGATGGGCAGATGAGACCTTGCTCATCTAATGTAAAAGAAGATAGATCTAGACATCAGGATGAAGGTCCCACTACATCAGGAGAAAATGGAGGCACTAGGTTTGATTCAACCAACCAGGAGCCTGAAGCTGTTTTTTTCTGTTTCAGGACCAAGGCAGAATTCAAGGAAAGTCATTTATAAGTACAAAAATAAAAAAAAGTAACAGGAAGCCAAAGTCCTTGTGTAAGAAACTTTTTTCCTTGGAGTTATGATTGGCATAGGAGGAAAGTTCTATTGATGAGAAAATATTGGAAGCCTCAGGACCAATTAGAAAATGTAAGTCTGGAGTAGATCATAATGCGGTTTTAAGAGCAATGGCCCGAGCTCTTGAAAAAACAGAAGAGGCATACATGGAAATGGTAGAGCATAATCTGGACAAAACTCCAGAGCTTGCTTTAATGGGATCATGTGTTTTAGTGATGCTGATGAAGGATCAAGATGTTTATGTCATGAACCTTGGAGATAGTCGTGTGATTTTGGCTCAGAAAGACCAAATGATCGTCATCCTAATCCAAGTTTTCTCAAGGATGATGTGAGGCATTAAAAATCGATCTAGAGAGTCAATAGTACGCATGGAGCTAGATAGGATTTCAGAGGAGTCCCCAATTCACAACCAAAACAATCATGTTAACAAGATGAACAAAAACCGAGAGATATCCATTTGTAGATTAAAAATGAGAGCTCTTCAGCTTTCCACAGATCACTGTACAGGTGTTGAAGAGGTGGTATCCCCCCTTTTTTGTGTATTGGTGAATCAAATATTTTGTGATGCTTATTTAGAGATCTTAATAAAGTATGGTGAAATCTTTAGTTCTAAAATTTCATCAGCTGGGCTGACATGAATTATTGTATTATGTTCTGCTTCTTGGTGCCCGAGTATGTATATTGATAGTTATTGATTTAGAATTAGCATATATACTATGACATAAATTTTATGTGCTAATAATTTTTTTTTTCCTTTTCTGTTAACAAATGTTCTCCTATCCACTAAATTGAATCAGTGCGTTCATGAGTATCATCAGCAATAATCAAATTCTTTTACTTCTTTTTGCTCATTTGCTTAGACAGCAGATTTTCTTTCTTCACTGGCTTTTAATAAGGGTATGAAATAAAATGTGGTCTCAAATGATGAAATTCATTTCTTTGTACAGTTCTCTAGATCAGATCAGTTTTTTTTTTAGTTGATTTTTTGCCACGAAGATTTCTCTGACATTCTATGGACTCTTACATTCACTAACAAGAATTCCAATCAAATAGTATTAAACTTATTTATAATATGAACTATTCACTAAAATGAAACTTTATAGTATTTGATCAAATATTTTACTGAATATTTTTCCAATTTTCCTTATTTCCTGCAGGAAGTTTTTAGAATAAGAGCAGAACATCCTGATGATAATCAAGCCATATTAAATGATCGAGTTAAAGGACATTTAAAAGTCACCAGGGCATTTGGTGCTGGGTTCTTGAAGAGGGTCAGTTGATCTTCTGACTTTGAACCATCTGAAATTTAGTTTGCTGCATTTCTTTTGTGAGTTTGTCTATAGTTTATAAGTAAGGAATCTACTTGTTTCTATACTTATTTATTTTTCCATAACATACGGAAAAAGTCAGGAGAAAGGTATATAAATCGTAACAGTTTCTTCATTATAATTTCAGACACCAAACTAATCAATTTACATTTTCTCCCACTCTTTGTCTCTCTCTGTGTGTTTGGATCCCCGCCTATCACCTTGAAAGTATATTTATAAACGATGCATTGGTTAAGCTGAGGGAATAAATTAGCAATATAGCTTGCTTTACATCTTTCCCCATTTACCTATCTTTTCCATTTCCTTCCTCAGGTATTTTATTTGCAGTTCTTTTCTGAGGGGTGTTTCTGTGTATATGTTTTGTATTAGATGGTTTATTGCTTGTGTCTTTCTTCCACTGAAGTTCACCTATTTCAAGCAAGAAGAATAAAATAAAATTAAGGGGAAATTTCAGAGATGGCTCTGAGAAGTGATGCTTTAGTGATAAGAAGAGAGAATCTGAATTCCATAACACTTAATGATATCTTCATATCTTATTGTCATTAAAAGACTTGCAAGAGGCAGGCTGGCACCTGGATCCATTCATGACATTTATCATATTTCAGTGAATTGTTTCCCAAGTAGTGCCATGTCGATCTTTATTAAATGATGACATGAAGAGAAGAATAAAACGTAGATTTGGGAGATGGCACATAAATGTTTTTACAATCTAATAGTTGTATATACCATGATGTGATGTCACTCTTGTCCTTGATTGGGTAGCTTACAAGTTACAAGATCAGTTGGCTTGGAAATTGCAATATTTGCTACCTGTCAGGCATGGATTAGCATGCTTATAGTTTCATGTCCATACTATATCAAGTGGAAGGACTAAGGAGTAGTCAAAGGTTGGGGCTTGGTGGTAAACTTACTATATCATGTGGTCATGGACAAGAGGACATGAATTTGTGTTGTCAACTCTCTTGGAATCTGGGGCCACAAGATGCCCCACTAATGTTAGGCTATTGATTTCTTAGCACTTTGCCTTGGTAAGTGGCCAATAAATTATAGTTTGGTTGACAATTCAGGATCCAAACTGTTTAATCAGATAATCTTGTCTAAGGCCCTCTTGGTAGTGGTTCTCTAGCTAGATGGGGGTATCTATGATTACGCATTTAGAAGGTTCTTATTTCTCCCTCTCATTTAAAAGTGTGAGTGGGCATTGGGCAATAATGGATGACATAATCAATGGTAGATTAATCACATTTAAGCTACTGAGGTCTAGTCTAGTTTAAAGGGAAAGATAGTTGAGGAAAGGGTGGAACATTGGATCAGCAGGTTGGGTTTTGGTGAGACTATTACTCTTGTGGCAGGCAAACTTCAAAGAGGGTCCGGTGCAGCATGTTGTTATATTATTGCATTGCATCAGAACATTTTCCAGTTGATCATTACTTGGTAGTTGTGAAGAAGATTCATTTTTGGCTGATGATTAATTGTGACTGTGAGGCTTAGTAGTAGGGATTAAATGGGAAAAAAATCTATTTTTTTAAGTTTATGTTGTGAATTAAATGGCCTCAAGCTACCCATATGTTGTTGGAGTTCAGGCTATTATGGTTTGGGTGGATGACAAATGAGGTCTTATATATATACCTTCTATCAATTTTTTGATGACGACATAAAAAATAAATTGCAGTGTTTGTTTTATTTAATCTGCTCAAATGTGGAATCATTCAATCCTGTTTTAACCTTTATTATTTTGTTTTAGCCATCTTTTAACGAAGCTCTACTGGAGGTGTTTCAAGTTGATTATGTGGGCACTGCTCCTTACCTAAGTTGCACTCCTTCTGTTCTTCATCACCGACTTTCCTCAAGTGATCGGTTCTTGGTACTCTCCTCTGATGGGCTCTACCAATATTTCAGCAATGAAGAAGTTGTTGCCCATGTCACATGGTTCATGGAAAATGTCCCTGATGGTGATCCTGCACAATACCTTATTGCCGAGCTTCTCTTCTGTGCTGCTAAAAGAATGGTCAGTTGCTTCGCCTTTCTAGTCCCTCAAATATTATTCATAAGAGCTAACACTCTGAGTAAATTTACATGGAAATTGGAAACTCTCAACTTGGCTTCCATTTTAAGTTCTTAATAAAGTTCTTCCAACCCAAACGTCTTTCTTAGTGTGTGTTTGGTTTACCCTAAAATCACATTATAAACGTGAATCCATGCCAATGCCATCAGTCTCAGTAGTGTTGGCCCGGATCCATGTTTGTAACTTGGTTTTAGGGTAAACCAAACACGCTACTAGTAGAGTTTCATCTTTTTACATACTTGGGCACTTGGCCCTACAATGCATTGTTGTCTAAGGAGCAATATGTTTGAATTGTTATTTGTTACACACACATTCCTTCATCATCTTTCATATAGAGTAAGCTGGCATGTAGGGTCACCCAGTAATTAATCAGATCTAATATAGCCCTCTACAAGAGACTTTTTACTTATTCTCAAATAGTTCTGAATCACTAAAGCTCTTTAAAGAGATGGAGGATCCTTGTCATATCTGTGACAAAGTCCTGAGTCCTGGCACATGGAATTTCTTGTCCACGTACAATATGATTGATAGTTCTTGTCCACTATAATTCTATCTTCTCCCCTTTGAACATTGTATATATGAATAGATGATAAATTAAATACTTGAGATATTGTCATTCATGTTTTTCTTATGTACTTTTTATTTTTTATTTTTGCAGGTATGGACTTTCATGACTTGCTTGATATTCCTCATGGAGATCGACGTAAATATCATGATGATGTATCTGTTATGGTGGTTTCTTTGGAGGGAAGGATTTGGAGATCATCAGGATAATTTTTTTTTGCCACCCTTTTTAAATGCTTCTCTGTTTAATTTTGGCTAGGTGCCTTCATATTTGCATGTTGTCTTGATAATGTAACAATTTTGGGCCAGGAGTAAAAATGATTTTAGAAATCAAATTAGTCTCTGAAATATTTTGAAATTCAAGTATTATTATTCTCTTATGTCCCTAACCGAGAATTTTATAGGAAACTCAGTTTTTTTCTTCCAAAACTCCACATGATTGGAGATTTGAACCTATCAATTAACATAATTCATGTATTTATAATTAAATTGATGTCACATGTAATTGTTAATACAGTTAAATTTATCAAATAAAATGATAACGTGAAAATTTACACATGTAATAATTAATACAATACATTTTTTCTTTATCTTTTTCGTCATATCTAACATTTTCCCCGTTTTTCTCTCTTTCTCTCATTATAGTATAAGTTATTATACATTTTCACTGTACAAAATAAGATTTCTTGAAAAAAAAATATTAACAAGAAACTGGGAAGTTTATACAGCAATGGGCTTATCGAAGAAGTAAAATTTCATGGTTATTGATGCGGGATGGAAACCGTCTACTGACGTTGAAGGGGACTACGTAGAAAATGATAACAGAGATTAGTCATATGCTGTGCTGTTCAGATGCACATCCTTTAATATAATAATCCACAGAATCTATTACATGATAACTTCCTAATTCCACGCCTCCAAGCAATTTCAATAACAATCCTTATAGCAAAGGAAAAAAAGGCTTAATATGATAACGAGATGAATAAATTTCAATTATTGGATATTGGGTAAGAATTGTTTTTTTAGACATTAAATCAGTTTGTGTATTTGAGCTGTGTTGACATAGAAGTTTAGAGTTCAATTCAATTATACACTTCTTAGGCTTTAGTGTGAGTTTGGATTGAATATTTTAGAATTCTCAAAATTATGCTAGGAAATGTTGAGTGAGTTGTAAGTATGAGAGAAATTGTAAATGATAAATCTAAAACTTAAACATAATAGAGAAATGTTAAAATTTTTTTGAATATGTGATTTGAAATTCCTCCTATTTGTCATTTGAAAGTATTTCTTTTACTATTTTAACACATGAAATCTAGTAATTTCAAATTACTCTCTATCCAAATTCCAAACACAAGGTTAAGTTTTTACTCATTAGTACTCCCTCCGGACTTGAATATAAGCAAAAAAGTCTAACATTTTATGGACTCAAATATAAGCAAATTTTAACTACTTTAACCATATTTAATGAGACAAACCCAAAATGTCCTTTGATTTTACTTTCCAACCACTCTATTTAATGAATCATGTGTCAGTAGAAAGAGAGTATGTCCACTTGAAACAATTTTCAATAAAATTGAATGTAGGGTAATTTAAGCAATGCAAATACTTTTTACATGAAACCAAGAAAATTTAATGAGTTTAACCAATTTTCTTAATAAGTGTGAATTTAGTTATTTTTGCTTATATTCAAGTCCGGAGGTAGTAACTCTGTATATTATACAAAAATTTTAAATATAAATTTTAAATTATTTGAAAACATGCATAATTAATTCAGTTAAAATAGATAAACTGAAATATAAATTTACTTAATATTATAAAATGTACATAACTAATTCAAAAACTTTTAAAAATTAAAAGTAATATATATTTTTAAGAAAATAATAGACAAAGATTAAATCTCAAGAGATTGTATTTTAATTTAATATATAAATAAATAAAAAATATAAAACTATTTGCCTTTTAATAATATTTTATCTTAGAGTTTGTTTGGCAAAACTAATTTAAAAACAATTGAAAGCTGAAAAGATAGTTAGCTTCTCAAAAAAGTCAGTAGCTAGCTAAAAGCTACATTGCCAAACACTAATAAAATTATTTCAGTTACTAATTCCAGCTTTCATTCATTTAACTGAAATGTCTTACCAAACACATATTTATTGAAAGTGTTTGACAAAATTAACTAAAAAATGTAAAATAACATCTAAGGAACCATTAAAATAACAAAAAAAATGGTGAGTCAGAGACTTAGAATTGTTGAAGGATTAAATTGTAAAAAGACTTTTGGCTAGTAGCTAAAAAATGATTTTTTTTATTATAAAAAAGCCAATAGTTACCTAAATATATTTATCTTACCAAACACTAATAAAATTATTTCAGCTACTAATTTGAGTTTTCATAACTAAAATGTCTTAACAAACACACTCCTAAATGTTCATGTAGATATAATATACTCGCTCCTTGAAAATAAAATAAATATAAATAAAGAAATCCTAGATACTCTAAAAAAGTAAAATTCATTTATAATTATATGGGCTTAATTTTATTAGTGTGGATGGAAAAAATCCCCGCTGGGAGAGCTAGCCCCACCATGATGTGGATGTTCCCGGTTCAAACAGGATTGCCTCCCGTGGAGGATACCCGTGTTTAAACCAAAAAAATATGGCTTAATTTTATTTTTTTGGATAAATAAATCTGCTTAATTTATAACGTGTCCACAAGCATAACATTGAAAGCAGCAGTGGAACTGAAGTGGTGGGTGTGGCATCCAAATGGCCCAATCCATTCCCAAAGGTTGTTCAGATTCGGTGTTTGATGTCAATCTTCAAAGTCAATTTCTCTTCTCTTATTCCAACAAAAAAAAAGAAAATTTCTCTTCTCTCATTACTGAGTCTAGATATATACCAGTTGGCCAACTATGTATTTAGGCCATGCTTAGTTTAATGTTAAAATATGATAAATTAATATTTTTAATACTAAAAATAGTTGCATTAGTAAATCTAAACGTGAGTTTGGTGAGTTACATATATCCCAAACAATACACACTTAATCAGTAATCACTATGCATGTCTCTAAATCTCTTCATCTCTCACCAAACCTCTCTTCATTGGACTGTCATTGTTTGTATTTTCCCATCAAGCAACAAACTAATCTCTACGTTGATTTCTATTCACTCGAGTAGTCTTTTTACTCAATTGCTTTGAATTTAAGTTGAAGGACTTTGCTAATTCTTCACCATCACATCATTTACCATCTACTATCTACCCATAACCACCGCCTGTTTACTATACAGTAGTATACAATCCAAATGATGCATATATAAATAGCACCTTATTGTCACATTTCTCACCACCCAACTCAAACCTTCCTCTCTTCTCTTTAACCATATACTAAACATTTCTGTTTACATTCATCATTTTAAGTATCTTCCAAACCATGTCACCAACAAAAGCTTGGGCAATTTTGGTCATCTTCTGCTCTGCCATCTCCTTTGTCTTTGCTTCTGATCCTGACACACTTCAAGACCTTTGTGTAGCTCTTCCCTCTTCAGGTATATATTATGCATTACCAATTTGATTTCTCTCTCTGACCCTATATATATGAAATTTCTACAGAATCATTTCTAAGTTAAAAAAATAGAATGAATCAAAGAGGTCAAATGCATTTAACTTCTCCATAAATTGAAATTAGTCTTTGTAGCTTATTTACTCCAAAAGCTCTCTCATTTAACTCCTCCATAACTTATGGAGAAGTAAATTCATTTCACATCTTTGATTCATTCTTTTTTTTTTTCTTCTGGAAGTTCTTCTGTAAAAACGTATCTAAACTGGGTCTTAGTTTAAATAAAAAGTACCAAATTTGTGTATTTTGGAAATCATAATATGTGCATGATGTGTTATATATGTGCAGATGTGAAGGTGAATGGGTTTGCCTGCAAGGCAGAGGCAAATGTCACAGCAGCAGATTTCTTTTATGATGGTATAGCAAAGCCTGCAGTTATCAACAACACAGTAGGATCTGTGGTCACTGCAGCCAATGTAGAAAAAATTCCAGGGCTTAACACATTGGGGGTGTCCTTCTCAAGGATAGACTACAAACCTGGGGGACTTAACCCACCCCACACACACCCTCGTGCCACTGAGATTGTCTTTGTCTTGGAAGGTCAATTAGATGTGGGATTCATCACCACAGCCAACAAACTCATCTCAAAGTCCATAAAGGAAGGTGAAATCTTTGTGTTCCCAAAAGGTTTGGTGCATTATCAGAAGAACAATGGGGATAAGCCTGCTTCTGTGCTTTCTGCCTTCAGCAGTCAACTACCTGGCACATTGTCAATAGCTTCAGCTCTGTTTACCTCTTCACCAACTGTGCCTGATGATGTGCTTGCACAGGCCTTCCAGATTGATACTAAACAGGTTGACACAATCAAGACCAAGCTTGCTCCTAAGAAGAGTTAATTAAGTAGTAGGGCTAAATGATATTCAAGAGAGGAAGATTTGATCTTACAAACCTATTTTCCCTTTATTTTTGCCAATATATTCTTTAAGGTTTATGATTATTGTATCATTTATAGTGTTGCATTTTGCTCTCTGTTATGGTATCGAGTGTAAAATAAATTGTATCGAATATTATAGTATGTGTCACGAATAATGCATACAAGAGATTTTTCAGCTTTCTGACCATATTAATATAAAAAAAGACTAATTATAAGTGTAGAGGGATTTCTTAATAATATCAGAATGGTTGTTAATTTGTTATCTCTGGCAGAACTCTCTGCCTTTATTTATCTTCATCAACGCCAGAACTAAACAAACTCACTATTGTAGCCTATCACTTGAACCCATTGTTAGAGTTCTCCTCTCTTTTCAACTTCCTCTTATTCACCTAACAGGTTCCATGATAAGTGTGAAGTGGACATGTCAATTGTGTTATCAGCCCAAGGTTTTGTATGGATAAGTAATGGCCTTTAAGTCAAGTTTCAATGTCAAAGGGATCAAGCTGGATTAATGCTGAAATGAAATTGTGAGCAAAATGAAATTGTTCCGCTGGATTGCTGCTGAAAGCCGAGCTTATACACTGTCTCAGTGAGACATTAGCGAGGATATAAATGTAAAAAAGATTTAGCCAGGCAGATAATGAAGACAAAGACCAATTGTGCCCAAGAAGATTGGCCTGGAGGATGAACAATTGGTTACCAAACTAAAGAGTGTATAAGCTTTTTGCAAACAACAATGATAGACGTACATAAATAGTCCTACAATTTTTTTACCACACAACGTTTTTTCTTTTAGCACCCCTCCCCTTTTTTTTGAGTAACCCCTCCCACAGGTTTTTTCTTTTAGCACCCCTCCCCCTTTTCTTCTTTTTTATGTTTTTTCTTTTTTTTTTCATTTTTTAAATTTATTAATAAATTTTTTATTTTTTTATTTTTTTATTTTAATAAATAATAATATAGATTAAGAAATACAATAAATGCGTGGTTTTGAAAGTTTAACATAAGTTTTTTATCATCATTATTTTATTTTGATGTTATTAACCAAATGTACTACTTCATTTACTGTTTTTGTGCACATAGTTAACCGCACAAAATTAATTAACCAAATATCTCACTCTGTTCACCGCCAATGTATACATCATTAACCTCATTTAAAAATATGTTCACCGTTTCTGAACAGAGAATTAACTCCGTGTTAACAAGAGTTGCA
This sequence comes from Sesbania bispinosa, assembly GCA_026901365.1. Classification (NCBI taxonomy): domain Eukaryota; kingdom Viridiplantae; phylum Streptophyta; class Magnoliopsida; order Fabales; family Fabaceae; genus Sesbania; species Sesbania bispinosa. Next base: position 17,067 of record QLOH01000894.1, read on the forward strand.
ATTAACCTCACAAATCCAATTAACCAAAAATCCCACTGTGTTAACCACAAATTGATACACCATTAACCTCATTTTTAAATATGTTCACCATTTTTTGACACAAAATTATCCTCATGTTAATGGGAGTTGCAATTAACCTCACAAAACCAATTAACCAAAAATCATATTCTGTTAACCACAAATGGATACACCATTAACCTCATTTTTAAATATGTTCACTGTTTCTGGATACATAATTAACCTCGTGTTAACGGGAGTTGCAATTAATCTCACAAAATCAATTAACCAAAAATCTTATTCTGTTAACCACAAATGGATACACCATTAACCTCATTTTTAAACATGTTCACCGTTTCTAGACACATAATTAACCTCGTGTTAACGGGAGTTGCAATTAACCTCACAAAATCAATTAACCAAAAATCTTATTCTGTTAACCACAAATGGATACACCATTAATCTCATTTTTAAATATGTTCACTGTTTCTGGATACATAATTAACCTCGTGTTAACGGGAGTTGCAATTAATCTCACAAAATCAATTAACCAAAAATCTTATTCTGTTAACCACAAATGGATACACCATTAACCTCATTTTTAAACATGTTCATCGTTTCTGAACACATAATTAACCTCGTGTTAACATGAGTTGCAATTAACGTCACAAAATCAATTAACCAAAAATCTTATTATGTTAAGCACAAATGGATACACCATTAACCTCATTTTTAAACATGTTCACCGTTTCTAGTCACATAATTAACCTCGTGTTAACAGTTAACAGGGGTTGCAGTTCAGCTCACAGAATCAATTAACCAAAAATCCCTTTTCTATTAACCAAAAAACAGAAACACCATTAACCTCATTTTTTAATATGTTCACCGTTTCGGGACACATAATTAACCTCATGTTAACATGAATGATTAACACAAATTTTATGTGATCATTTATTATATTTCTTGATCTATATCTTTATTTGAGGAGATAAATAAATAAAAATAAATAAAATAATAAAATAAAAATATAAAACTATTTTAAAAAAAGAGAGGCGGTTTAAAAAAAAAGGGATGAGGGTTGAAAAAGAAAAGCTATATGGTATAATTGTGGGACGTACTACATTTCCGTTTTGCAAATGAAGGTGAATGTTCTTCGATGCCTGCTGCATGGCAGAGAGATGCGTTGATTTTTGTATTTATAAATGAGAGAAACAAGAGACATGTTAAGGTCCTTTTGGTTTACAGTTGAATAGAATTAATTCTAGAAATGAATGATTGAGATGGATGATATACGTTTTATGAAATACGTTGTTGAACGGAAGTGATTTAAAATCAATTTTCAAAACCATGTTTTTGTTCCACTATAATTTAAACCAAACAAGCTATAAATAAATGAATAAATAAAGAGAAAGCTCTCAATTCTACACCATGGCATCCCTTCTCAATACACCTCACGCTAAACTAATTTAATTGTATAATTAGTGCTTTAAATTTCATAATATCCGTTATTATTGGGGACAATGTGAAGAAATACTATTAAAGGTAACATAAAATAACGTATATTTGAAATTTTGAGGATTATTTGTACAATTAATTTAGTTGGGGATCAATGAGGAGAAAGATAGTAAGTTTTTTTTTTTTTTTTTATACAAGACCACGTATATGTTTTAGAGAAGACAATTCTACTCGAGTTGGGCAGGACCTTTATGAGCAACAAAGTTATTCCTCCGAATATTTAATACAATTATATACTAAGGGCTTAAACGTGAGACCACGAGTTAAACTGGAACAACCTCTATCAACTGATCTAAGTGCTCGATGGAGAGAGATGACAAATTTGAGGATGAAATTAATTAAGACTTTATTCATAAATAAAAAGTGGCGCACTATATAAAGTATATATTGAATTATTCACACCCACAAAGGGATGTAAACACCCATCCAAATATATGAATAGAAGAGATATAAGTTATAGATGTAATAAATGATCTGATATGATAATAAAAAGTGATCGAGAGAAATGAGAGTTGCTATAGATGAATGTAGGGAATAAATGGGTATCTATATAACATACTTATTTAGGAAAAAGATAAATCTTAAGAGAAATGTTAGGCCATCTTCAATGGACCAACTCACATGAGTTGTTACATTGAATAAATTATAACTTTTCATGTATTTCCATAATGTCATATCATCTTTATAATTTGAAGTAACCCAACTAATTTTTTCCTCTAACCCAATAACTCTATAAAGTTTTTTAAATGAACCCCACAATCTACCTCACTTTTTATTTTGTAACTTTTCAAATTCATTTTCTATGTATAAAAACAATAAAATAATAGTTGGCCCCACTTCTCTCATTTAGATACGGTATGTGCAGTTAGATGTTGTTTCTTGTGGGCCATTCTCCTCCACTGCTAACATCTCGCAGGTAAATGCTTTTTTCTGACAGATATTTGTCTAGCAACTCTGTTGGAGTTGCTCTTATATGGACACCCCTCTATGTATAGACTCCTAGAGAGAGATAGAAATAGAAGAAAGATAAATGATAGACGTGATAGACGTGATAAGTGATTTGATGTGATAAAAAAAGATGGGATATAGAAATAAGGAATATTATATAGGTGCATGAAATAAATGAGTGTATATGGCTTTTTGACCGTACTAGTACGGTTTTTTAAAAAAATTACCCAAAAAATGTTGTTTAAAAACTATTTACCAGGATGGTGTAGTTTTGGACACGTAATTAGGAAGAGGCGCTAACTTAGTTTGCGCCTCTTGAAGCACTAACTGGGTTAGCGCCACCTGCAATGTTGAAAATGCAAAGGAGGAGCTAACTGAGTTAGCGCCTCTTAAGGAGCTAACCCAGTTAGCGCCTCCCTTGCATTGCAAATGGCGCTAACTCTTTTAGCGCCTTCAAGAAGCAATTTTAATATAACATATTTATTAAATAAAATATAAAATTGATATTATATTTTATAAATTCTTTTATGTAATGTAATTTATATTTACTTAATTATACTACGTAATGTCAAATTAATATTTAATAATTTAATTAAAACGTTAATTATAAGTGAAACTAAAATTTGCAACAAAATTAGTAGGTAATAATATATTTTATATAGATTGGGGTAATGGATACAAGTTAATTATTTAGGGGGAAAGGGAGAGAATGCAATGACGACGTCGGTTCCTAGCATCTCGAGGTGGGTTTCTTCTTGGTTCTAGCTCGTCTCCTTGACCTTCTTCCATTATAGTTTCAGATGCACTAGCTTCCTCGGCAAATGCTTCATTAAAGTTAAATCCAAGGCCTGGTGGTTCAGGTTGTCTGGAAGAGCTGCCTTGGTAAATGAACCCGCCAGATGCTGGTGACATGATGGGAGCATCTTGCCACTGATCAATCCAACGTGTGGGCGTTGGATGTGTTTCATATGTTTGGGTATACACTAGTGGGGTAACATTTACCGGAGGTGAGGGCATATAACAATCCCCCATTGTAAATGGAGGGGGATTAAAATAATTTGGAGAAGGCATATGTGGAGGCGAAGGCTGAGATGGGTAATAATATGAAGAAACAGGTTGAAAAGGATCTACCGGAGGCACATAATACATCCCCGGCTCGGGTTGTGGTGCCGGTGGCATCGTGAGTTGTTCATGTTGCACTCGTCTGCGACGGCGATGTAGTCCCCTTCCTTCCACCCGTCCTGCAGGGATGTCCGTGGTTACTTGAGGTTCTGGTGCAGGCTGAGATGGTTCTGGAGCAGATACTGCAGGTGATGTTACTCTATCTATTTCACGGCAGATCTGTAAGCAATGACTAATTTCTGAGCGCATGTTTGCAAAGGAGAATGAACTTTCCCCTTCTGATGTGCAGGTGTAGTACATGCGCTCCAAGTTATCAGCCTATGTCAAAAAAAAATTGAAAGTTAGTCTCCAAATGTGTCATTATAATCCTTAGTATGAAGTAATAAAAATATTAAAAGAGAAGGATACCATGTTCCCAGTCTTTGCACATGCTCGGGTAATCCAACGTCTGGTGTGTCTTTTGTACCACAGTATATTGGATGGGAGGTGGAATTGGCCTTGACACAGATCGTTGGTCCAAATATAATTTAGCCTCTCATCCCAAATATTCAGGACGAAGATACTGCAAAAAGTTCACAGATCAGTTCAATAAAAATCAAGAAGATGCGTGTTCACATAGAGTTCGGAGATATGACATTCAGTCGACCAAGTTTGAGGTTGAGGAAACGTTTAATCCAGTTACACAAAAAGGAGGTCATACATGGGCTGTGATATTAAATAAAAACTATTGTGAGTGTGGTGTTTTCCAAGCTTATAGGTTTCCGTGCTCACATGTTATATCTACATGTGCCGCTGTGAGCATTGACTTCTATCAATATGTTGATCCTGTGTACTCCATTCACAACATTGCTGAAGCCTATTCAGGACAATGGTGGCCGATAGGAAATGAAGACAACATTTCAGTATATAATGGCGCCCGTATTATTCCGGATGAGTCCACAATGCGTGGCAAAGGTCGCCCGAAGTCTACACGCATAAGAAATGAAATGGACTGGACAGAGTCACAAAGCTCACAAAGATGTACTCATTGTCATCGTGCAGGTCACAATCGTCGAATTTGCCCGAGTTATCTAGAGGAACAGCAAGGCCAAGTTCATAGGAATGACAATGTAAATGATCCATAAATATGTTACATCTTTATGTGTCTAAAAATTGTTTCCAAGAATTTCAACTTATATCATTAAATTAGTGTTTGTATCATATTATTTTTAACAATATTATTAGAATTATATTTTTTTTAAAAATAATATCAGTAATAATAATATATTAATAGTATTAATATTATTATCAATAGTAATTAATAATAATAATATTAATTAATATTAATAATAGTACTAATAGCAATATGAACCTGAGGGAATCGCACGACTGACTGGACGCGAGAATCTCACGCGGAGTGAGGGAATCCTTGGCTGAAAGAATTTTATATAATATCAATTTTATATTTTATTTAATAAATATGTTATATTAAAATTGCTTCTTGAAGGCGCTAAAAGAGTTAGCGCCATTTGCAACGATGAAAATGGAAGGGAGGCGCTAACTGGGTTAGCTCCTTAAGAGGCGCTAACTCAGTTAGCTCCTCCTTTGCATTTTCAACATTGCAGGTGGCCTAACCCAGTTAGCGCTTCAAGAGGCGCAAACTAAGTTAGCGCCTCTTCCTAATTACGTGTCCAAAACTACACCACCCTGGTAAATAGTTTTTAAACAACTTTTTTTGGGTAATTTTTTTAAAAAACCGTACTAGTACGGTCAAAAAGCCGAGTGTATATATATCATCATTGAACTTTTAATCCCTACAAAGATAAATTGTTTACTTTTTTCAATTTTTTATAAAAAAATATTTTTTTATATTAATATGATAAAAAAAATTATGATCTAATGTACCCCTTAGCGATATATGTTTTCTTTCTCATGAGTTCCATGCATTATATATGGAATTTAATTTCTTTTCCTTGATTTTGACATGAAGAGATATCACAATGCTTAATCTTGAACACATCACTTGGATTTGATAAGCCATTTTATTTAGTTGATAGTTGAAATTGGTAACTGAAACTATTTTGGCCATGTTCGGTAAGATAGTTTTTTTTATAGCCGCCAGTTTTTCTTGAAAAGCTACTTAAGGTAATTTTTTAAAAAAACTCTCATTTTTCGGCTACTAACTGAAAATTTATTACAAGTTTATCCCTCAACCATCCACATTTATCATTATTTAATAATTAACGATGTTCTTATATGTCATTTTACCATTTTCAGCTAGTTTTACCAAACACCTTCAATCAAATCAACTAATTTTTTCAACATTCAGCTAGCTTTTTAGCTAATTTTACCAAACACACTTATAATGATATTTGTTTGGTTTATAGTTAGACACAATAAGATTTGATTTTAAATCACTTTCATCTAACATGCTTGCTTTGTAAAGCTTGCACCACTAATTTTCAATCATCGATTACTAAATTGATTCTACTCCTCTAACCCAAACATACACAAACATGAAGAAATCATCCCTATGCTCTATGAAACGAAAATTCCTTTGTAATGGCTCTGTCCACAAACATCACATAGAAAGCAACAGCGCAACATCAACAGGAGCTGTGGATGACGCAGCTAAAAGGCCCAATCCATTCGCTAAGGTTGTTCAGATTTGGTATTTGATGCCAATCTTCAAAGTCAATTTCTCTTATTATATATATATTGTGATGAATATTATGAAAATTGCAAAAAATCGAATAACAAAATAACAATGGTGACAATTCTAAAAAAATGATTTTGATAATTGAAAAATAAAACAGTTTTTGGCTGAAGGAAAAAAGAAAAGGGAGGGCAAAAATTTGAAGTTGGCCAGTTGTCGAGCTAATTACTATGCATGGATCAAGCCTGGATCTGCTTTATCACTTCAAATCTCTCACCAAACCCCTCTTCATTGGATAGTCAATGTTCGCATTTTCCCAGCAAGCAACAAACTAATCTCTGTACGTTGATTGCTATTTACATGAATATTTTCCTTTTCTATTGAGACTTAAATAAATATTTAAAGAATTATTCCTTTTATACCTTTTCACTCAATTGCTTTGAATTTAAGTTGAAGGACTTCACTAATGCTTTTCCATCACATCAGTTACCATACTCTGCCCACAACCATTGACAGTTTACAACACAAAAATGATGCATATATAAAGAGCACCTTATTGCCACATTTCTCACCATCCAACTCAAACTTTCCTCTCTTCTCTCTTACTATACAATCAACTTTTCTGTTCCCATTCATCATTCCAACACTTAAGTACTCTTGCAGTTAATTAATATATTTATCTTCCAAACCATGTCACCAACAAACACTTGGGGAATTTTGGCCATCTTCTGCTCTGCCGTCTCCTTTGTCTTTGCTTCTGATCCTGACACACTTCAAGACCTTTGTGTAGCTCTTCCCTCTTCAGGTATATATTATGCATTGCTATTTAGTTTACCGATTTAATTTCTCTCTCTAAACCTATAGTTTAAATAAAAGTACAAAATTTGTGTACAAAAGTGATATATGTACATGATGTGTTATATATGTGCAGGTGTGAAGGTGAATGGATTTGCCTGCAAGGCAGAGGCAAATGTCACAGCAGCAGATTTCTTTTATGATGGTCTAGCAAAGCCTGCAGCTATCAATAACACAGTGGGATCTGTGGTCACTGCAGCCAATGTGGAAAAAATTCCAGGGCTTAACACATTGGGGGTGTCCTTCTCAAGGATAGACTACAAACCTGGGGGACTTAACCCACCCCACACACACCCTCGTGCCACTGAGATTGTCTTTGTCTTGGAAGGTCAATTAGATGTGGGATTCATCACCACAGCCAACAAACTCATCTCAAAGTCCATAAAGAAAGGCGAAATCTTTGTGTTCCCAAAAGGTTTGGTGCATTATCAGAAGAACAATGGGGATAAACCTGCTTCTGTGCTTTCTGCTTTCAGCAGTCAACTCCCTGGCACATTGTCAATAGCTTCAGCTCTGTTTACCTCAACACCAACTGTGCCTGATGATGTTCTTGCACAGGCCTTCCAGATTGATACTAAACAAGTTGAGAAAATTAAGACCAAGCTTGCTCCTAAGAAGAGTTAATTTAACTAGAGATAAATGTAAATGATATTCAAGAGAGGAAGATTGGGTCTTATAAACCTACTTTCCTTTTATTTTTCCAAATAATTAATTCTTGAAGGGTTATGATTGTTGTATCACTTGTGGTGTTGCATTTTGCTCCTTGATATGGTAACGAGTGTAAAATAATTGTAACGAAGATTATAGTATGTGTTAAGAAATAAGAATAATGCAAATTCTATAAAGTAGATGCTGTGACCTTTTATGTGGGTAAGGTTTCATTTCTTGCTTTTGTGGTTCACTGGTTTTGGAAACACTGAACAAAGATTGGACCTTCAGCACCTCACTTTCTCTTTCATGTTGGTAGTTTGTTTAATCAATATGGTAAGATGCAGACATCTTAAAGTTGGAGGCTATCGAATTATTACTACTTGATAGAAAATTTAAATGGATTTCATTATTGAAGGCCCTTTAAATAGAAATGAGCATTGTATAAAATTAAATAAATAAAAAAACATTCAGCTGATAGCCAAAGTTGTTTAGGTGGATAAAGATATTTATGCAGATTAGTAAAAGAAAGAGTTTGATTAGTATATATAGGCTCAATTTGGATAAAACTTCTACAAAAGTCTTTTTAGGTGAAAAAAATAGAATGAATCAAGAGGTCAAATGTATTTAGCTTCTCCATAAGTTGAAATTAGTTACTAAGTTAAATGAGAGAACTTTTGGAGTAGGTGGACTACAAAGACCAATTTTAACTTATGGGGAAGTTAAATGCATTTAACCTCTTTAATTCATTCTATTTTTTCTCACCTAGAAATACTTGTCTAGAAGTTTCATCCAAACAAGCTCATAAACTGTGTAAAAAAGTTTACATGATCATTCGATCATGTATTGTCACATCATTTAATGAGTAAAATATCTCATGTATTAATAAATCCAATAAATAATGTATCAGCACATTATCGTATGACAGTGTAAATTTTTACATTGTCAATATATATCCGTTAAAAGACAAAATAAATTATAAATTATCATATTGAGATTTTGAATGTAATTATAATTTATATTATACCTATTCGTATTTTTGTTATAATGACAATCACTAAAGTTATAATTGATAATTCTATACTTTTTAAAAAATAATTTTTTACTTTTAAAAAATAAACTCAATTTTCTTAAGTTTTCTACACTTAGGTAGATTATAAGTTTTATGCTACCCTTGGCAATTTTTTTTTGGTAATTTGCAATGCTTTTTTTTTTTCAAGTCTCTATACAGTTTTTAATTTTTTTTATTTTTAAAAAAATAAAAAGAGAGATAATTTTTAAAAATAATTTTAGAAAGCGTCACTGTTTTTGAGCTTTAAAAATTAAAATTCTAAAATTACTTTTAGATGTTTTTATTTTTATATTTTTGTATTAAAAATTCTAGGGAAAATTACACTCACCTCCCCTGAGGTTTGCCTAAATAACAAAGACCTCCCCTCTAGTTTTTGAAATGCACTCACCTCCCTTGTCTAAAGCAGAATGATAAAAAAACTCGTACTTGTGGATACCAGCGATGAGTACCCACATATTTATTAAATAAGTGGAGACGAATATTATACTACTCATCCCGCGGGTACCCGTATACTCATTAAAATATATTTTCTATTAAATATATTAAAATATTAAGATATTTTATTATTTCATGATGAGATAAAATTTAATTTTATTATTTTATAATAATATTTTTAATATATTAACTTGTAATAATATTATATAATGTTAATTTATATTATATAAAATTAATATAATATGATACCATAATATATTATATGTAATTTTTTCTTTTATTTTTCTATAAATTCTGAATTCTTAGATATTAATGGATACCCGTGAATACCCGTTACCCGCTCGGGTAGTTGTTAATTTTAGCAGGTATGGATACAGGTAGTGTATAATTCATTCCGCTCCGTTAATATCCCTAGATAATCCTCACGGTGTCAATGAGAAGGGAGGTTTCTGCATTTCAAAAACTAGAGGGGAGGTCTTTGTCATTTAGACAAACCTAAGGGGAGGTGAGTGTAATTTCCCCAAAATTCTATAAATAAATTATTTTATTTATAAAAATTAATTTTTAAAAACAGTTTTATAAAATAGATTTTAGAAATTAAAAAACAAAACTAGATGAAAGATATCGCACTCTTGGTAATATTGAACTGAACGTTACGTTTTAACCTCGGAATCGCGTTCGCATACGATGCGTTACCGCTAAGAACAGGAACTATGGAAGATTCGAAACAGCAGCGAAAGAAAAACTACCGAAAGAGAAGTGCTCCAATAGAAGAAGATCAACTTCCACAATCTCAACAAAACAATGAATCCGATGACGAACGAGAAAGAAGGTTTCTCTTTTATTTAAAGACCACAAGAATTTTCTAATAAAAAATAAATAATTTGTTTTTCCAGTTCTGATTTGAAATTTTTATGTTAGGGTTTCTTTTTATGATCCAATTATACTGATGATAATTGATGGAACAGAATGGCATTGGAAGAGATTAAGCTCCTTCAGAAGCAGAGGGAAAGGAAATCGGGAATCCCAGCAAACCCTAGTTTGCCATCGCAGAGTGGAATAGGCGGCGGTTTAGCTGCTAAAGCCACCGACAAGAACGACGGCGATGGCGGCGACAAGGACGACCTTGTTCTTCAGGACACCTTCGCTCAAGAGACCGCTGTTATGGATGAAGACCCCAATATGTGTGTGTATACTATGTTCCGTTTGTGTTTGTGCTGAGATTATTGAGTTTGATGGTAGTTGTTAATTGCAACTTGTTACTTGAATAGGGTGAAGTATATTGAGCTAGAATTAGCCAAGAAAAGGGGCAGGAAGATTGATGCAGCAGATCAAGTTGAGAATGAGTTGAAACGTGCTGAAGATGAACTGTATAAAATCCCCGAGCATCTTAAAGTGAGTAAGCCCCCTCTCTTTTTTGCAATGTCCACAGTTTATTGTTCTTTGTTTCCTTTCTATTTTATAGCAGCTGACACTATTAAGCATATGAATCTCTGATATTGTAGGTTCATCTTACACTTCTGATATGCATAATGCATTGTCTTTTCTCAGCTTAATTTATCCTTTTTTTTTTAAAATAATTGTGTTTTGTCAGGTAAAAAGACGAAATTCAGAAGAAAGCTCTACTCAGTGGACTACTGGTATTGCTGAAGTTCAGCTTCCAATCGAGTATGCTTTCTCTCATATCTACCGTGATGTGCTGTATTAGTAGTTTGAATTATTTGTTGAAGAAGCATTTAATAACAATATTTTTGCATTTTATTTTCAAGTGTCAAACTTTGGCTGTGTTTGATTCATCGTGGTTATAAATTGATCTGTATGAGTGTACTCAGTAGTCAGTGCCTATAGGTGGAAACAAACAACCAGATTTTAAGGACTTTGGCTTTTCGGCTGAAAGATTTTTCTCAATGATATGTTCCAGATGATTTATCTTGTCATCGGTTCATTGCTTTTAATGTTGAATAGTTTCTCTTTTTCTTATGTATAGCTTTTTGGTGGTGCTTGGTTAATGCTTATTTATGAATCTATTTATTAAACAACAAAAGCCTTTTCCCCCTAGTATACTTGTTTAATGCTTAATATTTCTTAGCAATCTATTTATTGCGGAAGAAAAATGGGTGATGTGTCTTAATGGGTTTGCTTTAATGTCTGCAGATATAAATTAAAAAATATTGAAGAAACAGAGGCTGCCAAAAAGCTTCTGCAGGAAAAGAGGCTTATGGGTCGGACAAAATCAGAATTCAGCATCCCATCTAGTTATAGTGCTGATTATTTCCAGCGTGGCAGGGATTATGCTGAAAAACTTAGAAGAGGTTGCATTTCATTGATTCTTTCATTTTAGGGTACATATGTATGTATGTTTGCTTGTTTGTTGTTAGATTGTTGCATCACTGTCTGCCTTGATTTAGTTATCAATGAATTCATCTTGCTGCATTGTCCTTTGGTGAAGAGAGGTCTTTTGATTTCTTTTACTCTTGTTTTAAATCATTCCAATTACTAACCAGAAAAGAGACTAATTTGCAGAACATCCAGAGCTGTACAAAGATAGAAGTCTACAGGATGATAGTTCTGGATCCAAACAAAATGATTCCAGCAACGATGCAGCTGGAGCAGTACAGAGACAGGCTGCAACAGATGAATTCATGTTAGAGCGCTTCAGGAAACGGGAACGACACCGTGTAATGCGGAGATAACATGAATGTGATATCAGTGGCATATTTTACAACAGTGCATCAAGGATTGGTAAAAGTCCACCTCCTGTTGAATGCCATTAATCTGCACCAGTCCCTTCGTTGTTCATATAGCAGCAGAAGATCATAATTCACACAGCTGTTTGTGCTTTATTTTTTGTTAGTTCTCTCTCCCTCTCAGAGGAAAACTCTGAAGTAACAAGAATGTATTAGTTTAGCCACAACTGCATGCATGTTTGGTTTGGCGTTAAAAAGTGGCCAAACTCAAGTTTGGACTCTCAACGCAACTATTTGTAGTGTTGGAAACGTGAGTTCATCATGTTTCAATGCTAAACCAAACATACCCGCATGTGTGACTTTCTAGTGGCCTATGCTGAGGCAACAAAAGATTGTGATATTTAGTGCAACTTTGTTTGGTCATCAATAACTTGCTTTTATGCTTTTACCCCGTAACAATGGCATGAACTTCTGGCAGTGGCTAGAATGGTGGCAGTGGGTTAGGTGCCTTTTTAGGCGATCTGCATGTATTATACTGACATTCAAAATATTTAATTTTCCGTTGAAAAGTTGCTAGTTGAGGAGTTTCAGTTAGTCGCTTGAAATGGCTAATTCATTGGCTTTCTGCTTTCTTCCACAGGAGTGATTACTCTACCTCGCGACTCGATGTTAACTTAGTGTACAGGATCTGGGTAAAACTGGCTAGAAAAGATTGATTCTGCTTCATGGGGATATATTTCAGCCTGTTTGTTTAAAATTTTGAACAATGTAAACTGACATTTCGATGAAGGAGAAAATTTCTCCTTTTAATTTTGGCATATGGTGACGTGAGAATCTTCCATAAGTGTGTGGTTGCTTTACTATAAAATCATGTTTTACGGAAATCCAACACACTTAAACCAAAAAGACTATTTACCAACGTATCTGAACTAAACCTTTTAAGGGGTGTTGAACTGAATAATTGGCCTTCATTGTCTAAAAGATAAAAGAAAAAAAGAGGTACGTAGATCATTTTACATTATGCAAAGTACATAAATCATTGGTTTTTTTTTTTTTTGCTCGATGTACATAAATGATAAAATCATAGCTAGATTCAAGTATTTAACTAGCTTCACTTGTTGGGCTGTCATATTTGCCCAACTTCATTTAACAGAAGAAAAGCACCCAAGTTGGTGGGCTTCATCTCAAAATGCTAAAATTGCTGAGCCACAACCCCTTGGAAGGTATATAAATATAACCTTCGACAAACAAATCAGTAAATGGATATGGATAATATTTATAAAAAGATGGAGTGGAAGAGTATATGGGATAATAATATTTATATGATATTCTTCCATTCAGAATTGAACCTTGCTGATGAAAGACTGGCCAAATGTCCAACTGGACGGTGCCACATTATAAGCTGTGCGAGTCTTTCCATTGCTGAGTTGGACTCTGAAGGACAAGCTCTGACCATTGAGATAGCTTAAGCTCTGCCAGTTAGCTCCCCAATTCCTTGACATGGATTCCCAGTTATTCATTTTCGACCCTTTGATCCAAACGCGGGAGATCTCCCCTGCTCCACCTACGTTGCTTATAAGCACAAGTTCAAAATAGTCTCTTCCATTGATGGTAAATCTGATGCCTCCAGTTCTTTTGCACCCAACTCTGCATAGATGCAGCAAAAATTTGAACAATATTAGTTAACTAAACTGTATTCATCACCATGACAAGTTTAAATAATTTTCAAGGGAAACATAGTAAGGACATGACATACTTTCTGTAAAAAATTGGAACAATTCCAGCCCTGTATTTGGCGATCATCTCAAAAGCGGGTTGAGACATGTCAAAGTGTGGTCTAGGAGGATTGCACCAACCACCATTGTCATTAGGGAGTGCAAAGTTTGGGGGACAGAAATTTGTGGCAGTAATTGTGATGGAAGTTCCCCTGAGGCACCATTGGGGAGCTTGATTTGCATCACAAACAATCTGATAGCAACCACCACATGACTTGCCATCATTAAACAAAACAGTACTCAAAGCAGCAGTTTTTATTCCATAACCATCCGTGAAGAGATTTCCGTAGCCACATGCGCCCCCTAAAAGTAGAAACAAGTCATGGGAATTCAGAATTTCTCTTATTTTGTACTTAAAAAAGTTGCAGCCTTGAAGGGTGCTTAATTTTTGTTCCAAATGTACTTCAGAAATGATAAGAAAAACACACAAGATAAAATGTAGATGTATATTACCCATAGTTCCTGAGGCATCACTTCCACCGTAGAAAGTTGCATGAGCTTGCAGCCAAGCTGCGCTTGCTACTCTAAGTTCTGTGGTGAATAACCCCACAAGCACTAACAGTAACAGGCCACTGAAAATTAGCTTTTCCATCCCCTCTCTCTCTCTCTTTTGAACAGGGTCTTTCTTAATTTGCTGCTGTAGATGACAGACTCTTATGGGGTATTTATAACTGCAGTTAGGGACGTTTAGCCCATGGAAGCAGTTAGCTCAAATTCAAACTACCGAATAAAAAAGGTGATGTTGACCACAAAGTTATTATCTTATTATAGAAAGAATGATTATATTATACATGCATTAAAGAAATAGGTGAGGCAGTTATGCAAGTGTGAATAAGACTCAAAACCCATCTGCTAAATTATATCAACACGCCGTCTTGAAATATAATCAGATTAATATGCATTTTACATAGGCAGTCTCATTATGTAGTGAAAGAACATGCTTTGTCGGTCATATATAGGATCCGTGGTACGTAAATGGTACATACAGTCAAATGCAAATTGGCACAGCCTGCATCTCAGTTAACTGTGCAGAATATGGTGATAACTATTAACTCGTATAAATTATTAAATTTTGTCAGAATGATATTCTATTTTGATGACAGACTAACTAACAAACAGATAGAAGATTCTTCTCATTACTGATCGTCAAAAGTAAACAATTTTAAATGATATTTTAAAAGTTAGACCAAACCGACTAGTTGAACTCATTAGATATATCACAGGTATTATCAACGTGAGCTAATCTTGTTCTAGTCGGGTAGAACCTTTATGGATGACAAAGTTCTCCCTCCGAATATTTAACACACTGCATGCCACATGTATCTAGTTATGTATTTGGTTATATTATCTAGTTTTACTCATGATTAATCGAGTCATACACGAAAGTTTTTACCAGTTCAATAACCGCTCAGTTTTAAAAGCATTGAGTTTTAAAACTCAAAAAATATGTGTTCTCATGCAAAAGTTCTTTGAGTTTGAGATCGAACGATCGCGTAAATACTTATAATGTTAAAAAATTAAGCTGTTTCTTACAACTTTGCACTTATTTATTTTAGAAAAAGCTAATTCGTACACGCAAGAGAATTGAAGAAAATATGTGGAAAAACGCTTGTTTTAATGATAATAGTAACATGCAATGCCTTTATATGTGCAATGGCCTTAACTTATTTATCAAGAAATGGATATTTTTATATTTGCAACTATCAAAGAAGAGTATTGACAAACACCAATAAGTCAGCGCTATGAAAATGTTCATTAATATATCCCATGTATTATGCCATATCTCGAGGAACTTCCACCCATATGGCACATGGCTGATGGCATCCCCTGCCATGTTCAACATTGCTTCACACATGAGGGCCACATTGGTCATTATGTTGAATATGGTTACATCCTGTTTTTAAGAAGTTTTAAAATTCTTTTTCCCATGACTGAAAATCTTAAAATTTTTAAAGATACCGAATTAAAACAACATGTTACAATAGTAAGGAGTACAAACACTTTTAAAGGGATCAAATTCAATTGGATCGTATGTTCTTGAGATGGAATCTAAACTTGAATTTAAATTTCAAATCTTGTTATGTTAATTTTATATATACTTTGAAAATAAATATATTTGAAATATATGCTAATTTAATATCATGTTATTTACTCACATACTATTTAAACCATGCAGTATATATTTTAAGTATTACTCATAGTTAACAATATATGAAATAGATAAAACACTATATATATATATATAGCGTATCACATGATAATTGTGTTTTTATGTGAAAATGATAAGAATATTTTATAGCCATGAGATTTAAATAGAGGGTTGAGATTAAAACAACCCACTTAAAGATATCATGTGTCTCCACCGTTACTTATCACCACTGCCGCCGCCCCACCACCCCACTGCCACCGTCACCGCCGCCGCCACCACCAGCGGGTGGTGGTGGTGGTGGCGGCAGTGGTGATGATGGTGGCGGCGGCGGTGGTGGTAAGTAACTGTGAATGAGACACATGATATCTTTAGGTGAGTTATTTTAATTTCATCCCTCTATTTAAATCCGATTACTACAAAATATTATTATCATTATCACATAAAAACATCATTATCATGTGAAAGAAACAATAAATTCCATGTGAGCCCACCGTTGTCATTTGCTTTACCATAGCTAGCAACTATACCCACAGAATTTTTTTCCCTATACTGGCTATACAATTTAATGCATATTATGTTTGTGAAACCAATTTCACAGAGAAACTAAGAATCGAAGTCAATTTCATATGAATGGGCAAATGAAAATTAATACATCCAAACGGTATAAATTTAAAGCACATACGTTTCACTCATCTACTTAATAGAATTGTCACCCCTGATTATATATCTTTGCTTTCCTTTCTTTAGTTTGGTTTTGGAAAAATGGATACTCAATGTTTAACAATTATACCGCAAATCTTTAGGGTTTAGGGTTTTGAAATTATTGTGGGTTGCTAAGTATGTTAGGAGGAAGATTTCATTATGCAATAATTTTGGTTAGAATACTTAGGGAGAGAGGCCAACAAACTTAGCAAATGAATTATGTTCAAAAGAAAAAAGAAGAGAAACAATTAACTCCTAAACCGTCTTTGTTGAGGTGAGGATAAACTAGTTTAGTTCTTCACTAATGGAGTATTAGGATTGATGAAAGGAGGAAAAAGAAGAAGAGGAACCTAAAATATGGCTTAATGAGGCTATTAGGTCATGAGAAATAGGTTGAAGAAGGAGAAAGTCAGGTTAGCAAATATATAATGGACACACTATCAAGACTAACAGCTACACTAACAGTGAAGTTTTTTTTTAATAAAAAGAAAATTTGTGAGACGGAAAATTAAAAAAAAATTAGGGGGATCAAAATGAAAAAAAAAATTTAGAGGAATGAAAAATATATTTTAATTTATAATTTTTATTTGATCCTTTCTGAACCAATGTGGACTTCAAGCTCAGGCTTACAGTGAGTTTGATAGAAAAGAGAAATTGAGAAGGAATAGTGAGAATAAATAAAGGAAAGAGAATTGTGTTTATGTATTTGATAGAATAGAAATGAAAGAGGAGTGAATTGAAAAAATGTGAACCCCATACAATTTCTTTGTTAAGATGAGGAGAAATGGAAAGAATATATTGTACCGTTATGAGAGAATTCAAAAAAAAAATTGGACCACCGTACCCCTTTTTGTGCAACATGCCTAATGAATCGACAATGTATCACGTATTTCGCAGGGCTGAACCCCCACTCATTTCCTTAGAGTAAGGTAGATGTAAGTATCTCTGTAAGTGCTCTTTGAACCCGAAGGTTTTCCCTGTGTTGAATTAGGGCACCATCCCCCACCCTAATTTTTTCTGTACCGAAAAAAAAAATGTATCACAATTAAAAATATATATTTATTCAAGGATATTTTACTCTTTATCAATTATACTTCTATTTCACTTCATCGTATTTCTCTTATACCAAATAAAATGAGAAAAAAATATAATTTTATTTTCATTCTATTTTATTTATATTTCTCTCGTAATAAATAACTATTTTTTTCTCTATTCTCACCTATTTTTCTTTATTTCATTTTCCTCTTACTTGTTTCTTTTCACCATATTCCACTTACCAAACATATTATTAGACTGCCAACAAATAGAGTAATTGAATTATTATTCTTTCCTCTTAGCTAGTCATAAAATAATTTATCTTTGCTTCCTCGAGTGGTCTCATTTCTAATTCTTATTTCAGCACAGTGCCCACAAAAGTGAAAGGATATAAACACAAGTTTTAGGCATTCTCTTTAATAAATCCTCAATTTTATTTAATTTGAATGTTCTACATGCCTATCCAAGTATAAATCTTGTGAAACCTTTATTAAGTCCAAAAATATTAATTACTAATATTTTTCTTACGAAAAAAAAAGTTCTTAATTAGTTAATGGGTAATAATTATTTAAGAGTAGTTTTCTCCTAAAAAAACCTCTCATGTAACTCTAACTCTCCTCTTAAAAAAATAGGTTCCTCATAGTTTTAATTAATTTAAAAGTCTCATCTTAAAATATACTTTAAGCTTAAATATACATTGAACAAATTCTTTTTGTCACTTAAATCCACCATTACTATTATGAGTGTATTTGGTAAGTCATTTTAGCTAGTTGAAAGCTGAAATCAGCAGCTGAGACAATTTCAACTGTGTTTGGTAAGGTAGCTTTTTTGGGTAGCTACTAGTTTTTCTTGAAAATGTAATTGAGGTAGCTTTTTAAAAAAACTCCAATTTTCAGCTACTAGCTAGAAATTAATTACAAGTTTAGCCCCAATCACCCTCACTTATCATTATTTAATAATTAATGTTGTTCTTATATGTCATTTTACAATTTTCAGCTAGTTTTACCAAACACATTTAATAAACTTTTAGTTAGTTTTAAACTTTCAGCGAATTTTTCAGTTTTCAACTAACTTTTCAACTAATTTTACCAAACAAATCCTATATATACGTTCACGAGAGATTACCACTCATTAGTTGGCTAACAATCAGCACTCTGGATATTTTTATCCTTTATGTAGTTCGTGTCCTCAGTGATTTATGACTACTGAGCAAGTGAACCTAACACAGACTCGAGTATAAACCAGAGCCAAATAATATGCATATGCTACCATTCTTCCCACTGATGGCTAATTGTTCCCTTACTCCAATGTAATACTAAATTATACAATAATCCCAACTTATCATAGTATCATTAGCCATGTACGTATATAAAATATAAAATAATGCAAATATAACTATAATTGCCTGGAGAATTATCTGATCCTGTGTTCAATCTATTGTAGTAAGGGGAAGACCAAAGCAAGGGAGCTATGTAAATGGGTCAAACAACAGATATAAGAATGGCTTTGACGTCACATTTGCACCCAAAACCTCAATCTTTGTATTTGGATAGAATAATTCTAAATTATTAAATTTAATGTGTTATAATAATAATAAAAGAAAGAATTTCACATAACAAATAGGAGGAGCTTTTTATATTATCTTCATTTGAATTTCTAACAGAATTCGCTAACAAAAAAGATTCTGTCAAACAAATATCCACGTCCTAAAATTCAATGAGTGAAAATATTCATACCCAACAGCACATATATATTCATTGAGAGGAACCCATGAAGTATAAGAGAGTCAGAACTCAGAAGCATCGCCATCAGTCATATAAATGTCTACCCAATGTGGTTCTAATATATGGTAACAATAGTAACCATGAAACATTTTTTCCTTTTTTACTTGCCGCCAAGCTAAGGAACACAAAATTGGAAATCTTTAAAAGTTTTCTAGTCATTTAACATTCTACACAATTCTACATTTAGCTATATATAGACAATATTTCGAACAATGCACAAATTGGTTTCAGGTAAAGGGTAAACCTGATGAATTTTCAGTTAATCAGCAGATGTTGGAAAACCTGCATATAAACATCTCAATATCAATCCTTTTGACAATGTTATGCTTCAGCAAAGCTCAAATCATCATCAGGAAATTGGTCAATGAAAGTAAAATTCAAGCATTGGCAAGTTGAAAGCAAAAATGCATATAAGAAAAAGGCTGGACTCAAGCATCTTTTTATCATGCAGCACTTGCAATATTCAAGAAACACCGCTCCTCTTATTGAATTGTCATCCTTCAAACTGATGTTACTGATTTGTCTGACTAACATTACCATTAAAACATCTACTATACCTCCGACCAAATTAACCAATTGTTATGCCCAATACAAATGATTCCACTCTTAATGCTCAAACACTGCCCAAGTATTCCCCATGGTAGCACATTCACACTCCTTAGGTATGCCTATTTCCTGATTGATGTTTGGACCGAGCTATTATGATAATGAATGAACATGGACACTAGACAATTACCTTCACTAATCATTACGAGTGAGTTGAAGTAGATATCGAGCATTATGCAGAAGAACATTGGCTTCCTCATTTGAAGCATCGAGTGCACGCAATTCTTTGATTTCTTCCTGCCATTTTTCGACTTGCTCCTTATGAATCCTACATATCAAAAAGTTAAAAGAATCATACGAAAAAAAAGCTAAACAATAACAATTAAAAATTAAGAAAAACGTATTATCAGTGCTGAATGCATAGTGGCAACTCCATAGCTTACATAATCAATTTCTCTTCAAATTCATTGCTTAGCTCATTAAACATTGTTTTCCCCGATTCTAGGAGCTCAGATACCTAGATACAATCCACCACTCAACATATCAAAGAGTTTACTTCTTTATAGAGTATAATTTCAAGCTTCACACAGTGTGTAACTATACATAGATTACCCTCTGAGTAAAATTCTCAATCTTCTCAAGAATAAGAGAGATATTGAGTTCCATTTCTTCGGATCCAGTAACGTTTGTCTCAAAATCTTCTTCCTGTGCAGCCTGTGATTCTGCTTCATCTCCCGTCTTTTCTTCCACCTGTTTATTGTGGAAAAAGAAAAAGATAAACAAAATGAAATAGTAAAGGATGCCAAAAAGAACGAAAGGTAAATTGATGACTAAAAAACAGGCTGAAAGACGAAGACAAATACTTCAGGTTTCATGCGTTTCCTTGTAGCTCTGCTCTCTGAGCTTTCTCTTTGAGTTGACATTGTTTAAGCCTACAGGGTGGAAAAGCGTATATGATGTTCATGTTAGCGTTCTAAATTTGAAACTAATTTTATGCATGTAATCAAAACATTTTTAAAAAATTCATCTAAAGAAACTAGCATGTAATTAACTTATGCGAAACCATAGCATACATTAGCAGCTAAATCTCAAGATTCCAAAATAGATAGGAAAGATAAAATCATTCAGAAAAGAACCGCAACAAATAACACAATATTGAACTGAATGAGAACGCAATACCGAAGCAAAAACTAAATCGAAGGCATTAAAAAGGAAAGGAAATGGTAAGCTCATGTAGATGATTGATAGAGCAGCAAGCATCAATAAATCACCAAAAAATCATAAACAAAGAAAAAGAAGAAAATCGACGAATTATATTTTCCGATGGATTTGCATTATGCATTTGTGCTTGTAAGATGAAAAGCGGTTGAAATTTTTTTACCTTCAGGTCCAGCGGTTAATCGTATCTGATCGTTTGTTTATTTGTTCGAATCTCAAGCTTGCAGAGGGATTGGACCAAATAGAAAGAGCGATTTCCTAGAATTTTACCAATCAGAATTGGGAAACCTTATCGAAATTAAAACGTCTCTTTACTTGTTGCGGGTTTTGAAATGCGCGCGTTTTCTCGTAAGGCTTTTTTCTTGTAACAGTCTGCATAGTATAACTATCGTCTATCAGTAGGGAGTGGAAATCCGAGATTGGGCTCTAATAAGTGATTCGGGCCCAAACACGAAACCAGTGGAATGGACAGCCCATACGTATATACTTGACAAGTGTGATAATAATAAATCAAAAAATAGAAAGATTTTATTATAAATTATAATTATCACAACATTCAATTCATTAGTAATATGAAATGTTACACTTTTAAATAAAATGTTTTTTATTTTAATTTATTACCTTATGCAACATTATACAGGTTAAAAAACAAATATATATATATATATATGGGGGCTGTTATTGTCCTCTCACTCTCTTTTTAATGGGAGTACATTAGCACCCTTCACCTTTTTACTTAGACAAAAAAAACTCATTTTACTCTCTTTCCAAATTACTTACAGCAAAGGGCGTTAGAGTAATTTAATAATTCATTTTTATAAAAAAACTTTTTTGAATATTTTCCTCTCCTGTTACGGTCAACTTCACATTCCCATATTAATTTCTGGAAAATGCTTCCATTTTCAATCTTTCTCGAACCATTATAGTGCCTCGTCGTCTCCTTATTCATCACACCATTCCTTCGTAAATCAATGGAGATGCCCGTCATT
Organism: Sesbania bispinosa; assembly: GCA_026901365.1. Taxonomy (NCBI): domain Eukaryota; kingdom Viridiplantae; phylum Streptophyta; class Magnoliopsida; order Fabales; family Fabaceae; genus Sesbania; species Sesbania bispinosa. Next base: position 39,179 of record QLOH01000894.1, read on the forward strand.
GTCTCAAGCTTCTGCGCAATGTCGATCACTATCCCTGGTTTGCATTGCGCGTTCCCGATCCCGAGTCACCCTCACCCACCGAAGGCCACCGTTGTGCCCTGTGCGCGCTCCCGGTCCCGAGTCACCCTCATCCACCCAAGGCCACCGGCGATCCCTGTGCGCACTCCCAGTCGCAAATCACCTTCATTCTCTCAATGCCATCGCCTGTACGCGCTCCCAGTTGTCGGAGCCTGTGCGCAGTCCTGGTCCTAGTCCATGTCCCTGTGCGTGGTTCGAGACCCAGTCCCTGCGTGTGCCTAATGGTCACAAACCGTTGTGTTCTGCTAGGCTGCAAATCTGATTTCTTTTATTATTATTATTATTATAGAAGGTTTTGTATCAACTAGATTTGGTTCATTGCAGGTCAGGCATTTTTATACTCTCTATAGGCATGCATAAGTGAGTCAATTATTTATTTCTATTTTAACCTTTAACCATCTGTGTACTGCAGTCCGAACTATTAGATGAGCTTGGTGAAAACCCACTTTACAATGTTGAAGTACTTAAAGATCAACTTGAATTTTTTCCTTGATTTTCTTATAATGCCTTGGTTAGTATATAATTTTCTCCTTTGTATTGTATACCCAAGCATTAACTTGTCTGCGTATAGCCTGTGTATATTAGCATTTATGACAAAATGGTAAAACAAGCATTAGCTTGTATGGACTTTCCATTAGCATCAGTAGTGGAATCATGAAGATCCTCTGCATCCCCATTAATCCAAGAATAACAAAAATCAAATTAGCATAACACAATAAAATATTATAAAACAAATGTTAAATAATCAGGCTTGTCAAGAAATCAGATTAGCATATCCTCTGCATCACCAAATGTTAAATAAAATAATTAATTGACAAAGTTTATAATATTCATTCATTAATTATTTTATTTAACATTTGGTGATGCAGAGGATCTACTAATATGTTTTCTTGACAAGTCTGATTATTTAACACTCGTTTTATAGTATTTTATTATGTTCTGCTAATCTGATTTTTTCATTCTTGGATTAATGGGGATGCACAGGATCTTCATGATTCCACTACTGATGCTAATATAAAGTGTAGACAAGCTAATGCTTGTTTTACCATTTTGTCACAAATGTTAATATGCACAGGCTATGCGCAAACAAGTTAATGCTTGGGTATACAATACAAAGGAGAAAATCAAGAATTGTATCATTTATATACTAGCCAAGGCATTATAAGAAAATCAAGGAAAAAAATCAAGTTGATCTTGAAGTACTTCAACATTGTCAAGTGGGTTTTCACCAAGCTCATCTAATAGTTTGGACTGCAGTACACAGATGCTTAAAGGTTAAAATTGAAATAAATAATTGACTCACTTATGCATGCCTGTAGAGAGTATAAAATGCCTGATCGACCTGCAATGAATCAAATCTAGTTGATACAAAACCTTCTATAATAATAATAATAAAAGAAATCAGATTTAGCAGCATAGCAGAACACAACAGTATGCGACCATTAGGCACACAGGGACTGGGTCTCGTACCACGCACGGGGACATGGACTAGGACCAGGATTGCGCACAAGAGCCGACGACTGGGAGCGCGTACAGGTAGTGACATTGGGAGAATGAGGGCAATTCTCAAGGGGGAACATTGAGAAATTAATGGTTCTAATATGTGATTATGGAGTGTATTGCCCCTTATATATATCTTTGAAAACGGCCGCCGAGTGAGAAAGAGCGCATGGAGGCTGGAGAGATTGAAAAGTAGGTTAAGTGCATTTTTAATTAAAGAATTAATCTTGATCGTTAATTTTCATCAATGGCTATTATTAAATGTTCTTATTTCTTATAATAACTAAGTGTTCTCATATGATATGTATGTATGTATGTATGTATGTATATATGTATGTATGTATGTATGTATGAGAAGGGACTTGTTGACCCTAGGTATAGGTCTAAAAACTTACACCAAACTTGAATAGTTTAAATAAATAGATCTTACACACTAAATAAGGGATCTGTTGACCCCAGATCTAGGTCTAAAAACTTTCACCAAACTTGAACAGTTTAAATAAATAGATCTTAAGCACTAAATATCGTGGCTAAAAGCCTAAAAAAAATATAGATAATGTTATCCTTTTTTAATAAAATCTTTTCAATTTTTGTAACCTTATCATTAGTTCTAAAATTTGATGTTATCAAATCTTAAAAAATATTATGTGAATATTATAAATTCATAATTAATATGTAATTTGTATAGAAACTAGTATATTAACTCGCATAATACGTGGATAAATATACCTTTTTATTTAATTAAAATAAAAAATTAAAAACAAAATAATTTTATACAATTTTTCAATTTTAAATTTGAATAGTATATTATATTTGTTATTAAGATTTAATTTACATTATCATTTGATAATAAGATATAATAAAAAATAAAATCATAAAGATAAGAATAAAGATTTATATATTAAAAAAAGATTGAAATAGAAAATAATAAGATAAGACTTTGAATCTTACTAAATTTCAAAATTAAAGATTATCATTTATTAGCATTAATTAAAGATTTTAATAGAATGAAAGAGAAAACTAGTATTCTGATTGAGAGGAATAATCTCACTCTCACAATTGTGAGTAGAATTCACAATCCAATGAGAAAAAGTGAGAGAATATAAAAAATCATTGATAGCGAGAGTAAGGTTAGTCTCCAAGTTGAGGTCTCAAAATTATAATATAGAGAGTTGATATCAATCCAAAATGTCAATTTTAAATTACTATTGAATTAAATATTTAATTAAATATATTAATTACTTAATTGAACTAATTAATTTACAATAAATTGCTAAAACCATATGTTATATATAATTAATTAATTATTTAATTGAGTTAATTAAATATCTTCTTGACAGCTAATATGCAAATCAATTAATTATAATCAATATTTATTACATATTAATCACATTTAATTTTATTATTTATTATATTTCTGTAAATATAAAATCAAACAATTAATATTATTACATATTAATTGTAAATTAATATAAATTATAATTAATTGATTTGTATCAATTACCAAAAAAATATATGATAAAAATATAATAACTTTCTATATATAGAAAATTATATTGAGAATAAAAAGAAAAGGAAATATTATCGTGAGTCGTGATACATAGCATAGATCTCGTGAACAAATTAATAACAATACATTTCATGTTTTGCAAGTCAAAATTTAATTAAAGCTAGCTTTATAAAGCATCCGTCATTTTTTTAAAAGTAAAAGCTCATCTAATATTTTTCATATAGATGTGCAAGTTAATCGAATCAAGCTAAGTCAAGTCTAATTTAGGGCATATTAATTTGTTTGTAATTTAAAAAAAAATCAAAGATATGTTAAAGAATATTAATTTTCCAATTTTTTTTAATCAAGCAACAAATTTAATAAAGCATATTCATAATTTTTTTCCGTTTGGCATTGTCTTTAATTATTTTGACCTTCCGTTTTTTGGTGTCATTAACTATTAACTACTTTGGCTTGGTGGGTGTTAGTGAAACTTTTTAGTATATTTTTTATTTTTTAAGATATCGATTTATATATAATTGGGAGCGAGCTAGATTTGGTTATTGTATTTCAGGATTAATCAATCCATGGGGTTCCAAATTTTGGTTTTGACGTCTTTGGTAGTGGCTCTGGTTGTTGCTCAACATGGGAACTGCAGGGTTACTAGTAGTCCTACTCTTACATCTGATTTCGTTCAAAGAAATGGCACCCGTTTTATTCTGAATGGGAAGCCATATTACTTGAACGGCTTCAATGCACATTGGTTAATGACCACTGCATCTGACCCATCTACAAGGTCCAAGGTCACTTCCACTTTCCAACAAGCTTCCCAACGTGGTTTAAACTTAGCAAGGACATGTGCTTTCAACGATGGAGGTTTTAGAGCCCTTCAAATTTCTCCTGGTTATTATGATGAAAACGTCTTTAGGGTACTACATCTTAATTATAGTTTTCCACACACAATTTTTTTTATTAACCATACATATCTCCTATTATCAGGGACAATAATCTTATTCGCTTAGTCACATTTAAGACTCTTCACCCCTCCATGAGCGTGTGTGTTTAATGGGGATCGAACTCTTCCCATAATCTCCACCTGTGTTGCTGAACCACAGCTCTTTCGTTCCACACACACATTTTGATTAATGTTATTTGATAGACTTTCATGCATTTTGGTTCCTCTTTATAGATGAAAAATAATGTAAAGATTATTTTTTTAAAAAAGAATTGATATGATGCATCATGCATTATATATATACAACGATCCCAATTAATAGCGACGAGTTTTGACTATGATCGTACACATATTTACTATTTGACTAACCATTTGAGATTTTTTGTTTCTTTAATTTTATTTCATTTTTTGGGGGGCGGGGGACGTTGAATTTCATGTGTAGGGACTGGATTTTGTGATATCAGAAGCAAGAAAATATGGGGTGCAATTGATACTAAGCCTGGTGAATAATTGGAAAGCGTATGGAGGCAAAGATAAATATGTCCAATGGGCAAGAGAACGAGGCCAGCAAGTCAAAGATGACGATGACTGTTTTACACACCCTGTTGTTAAGCAATATTACAAAGACCATATTAAGGTAGCATAGTTACATACTCTAATTCAGGCATTCTATTTTATGGAGGAGCACTAAGTATTTATTTTCTTCACTAGTAAATTTATAAAATTAAGCCAATAAATTAATGTCTCAAAGCTGCTTGCTCCACCAAATAGTGGTTGGTCTACAGGAACTTTAATTGCAAGATTAGGGGTTCCAATCAAAGAAAAAAAAAACGCTTGCCCCAATTATTTAAGCAACAAATCGTAAAAGTTATTTAAGGATTCATTAACATGATGTATGATGAACGGTTTGAACAATAAATTTTGGTAACATTCTTTGGATGGATTGCAGGCTGTGTTGACAAGAAATAACACCAAATGACGTTTTAGGTAAGCCCATTATTATAACAGAGTTTGGGAAGTCTTCAAACTCATCTGGATATCATGTAGAACAAAGGAATAGTTACTTTAAGAGACTATACCATGACATATTAAGTAGTGCTAGCACTGGGGGCCCATGTGCTGGTGGGCTCTTCTGGCAGCTCATAGCTCAAGGAATGGATGGCTATAGAGATGGCTATGAAGTCATTTTCGAGGAGAGTCCTTCAACTGCCAATATCATTCAACAACAATCTATCAAGATATCAATTCTAAATTAGCCGATTGCCAGAAATATTTCTCAAACAATCCATTTTTTCTTATCCATCACAAATCGTTCGTGCATGGTATTAATATAATATCAAAAAGAAAAAAATTAAATCAATAAATGTCTTTTGGTCATAACATAATTGATTTAAATATGTTTTTATCCTTGCATTTTCATGAGCTTTTTATTTTAATTCCAGTCAACTTATTTTATGATTTTCATCTCTCTCTCTTTTCCAATTACACATTTTTTTGTCTAATCAAGTGTATCCTCCACGGGAGGCAATGCTGTTCGAGTTGGGAACATCCACACCATGGTGGGGCTAGCTCTCCCAATTTCACATTTTGATCCCTATTACTAAGAGAGTTTTATTAAATGCTTATATGATTAATAAAGTGGCACGTAAGCGGGTCATCATACATTTCTATGTGACCTAACTTTTGTCAAGTTAGACTTGTTGGGGAACTAATTTTTTTAAAAAAAAAACATAAAATGAGAGACTGAACTCATTTTGATAAATTATATGTGTAAGAGTATCAGAAGAGCACATAGATTTTCTTGCAATGCTAAAGATAGTTTTATTATGGATACATGTTACAATGTATCAAGACCACTCCAATAATTGGAGCTACCTAACTTTGGGATCCATTCTGCAGATGGGATTATGTGGAATTTTCCTTCAAAGAATTATTAATACCCACATGAACCGGATGAAATTTTAAAGACTCTTGAGCACTCTCCTCTAATAATTAATTATTGAAAATGTATTGTAGTAAAACTTTCACATTATGTATGATATAAAGTATAGCGCGGGATATTCCCTCAAGTGTGTTGAGGTTTAACATCATATTATTAGCTGTTAGAAATTTAATTCAAAAGGGAGATTATTTGGTTTTATTTTATTTTTTTATTCTATTTTCCTCACCTTACAACCAACTAAAATAATACGGGAGACTAAAGTATATTGTATTCAATTTCACTCCTATAGTTGTAATTTCCCAACAATGGCAACAACTAGGGTTAGAATGAGGTTGAAGAATACCTCATGTTCTCTTTTAATACTCATACACATAAAACTTATCAAAATAATTTTTTTATCTCTCTTTTTATGAGTTTTTTTTTAGTCTCTCAACAAGTCTAATTTGGCAGGGGTTATTGTATGGTGGCCACTTGACACTACTTATATGACACTCTGTTAGCCACATTATCATTTAACAAAACTCTGTTAATAATATTTTTTTATGATAAGTTGCTTTTTTTTGGTAACATTAAGAGAAAAGAACAAAAGGAAAAGAAAAAGGCTAGAAACTAAACACTACCTCTAGGGAAACATACCCCTCTAGCATCGGCATCTATTAATTGAGCTATCCTATGAGGACAATCTAACACTATAGTCCAAGGAGTGGAAGATGCCACACCAAACTTAGCTAAAACATCAGCACATTGATTTCCCTCACGATGAATATGATTGATCTTCAAACTCCAATTCAGCTGCTACATCTTCTGAATTTCATTAATAATGTTTGCATATTTGTGATGTAATGGTAATGGTCCTTTAATAAGATCAATAGCTAGTGTAGAATCCGACCAACATTCCACAATTCTATAGCCATCATCCCATGCCAATTTCAAACCATTAAGAATAGCATATAATTTTGCCTTCAAAATTTCTGAATAACCAATATAACCATGAAACCCCTTTATCTATCTGCCAAACTGATCTCGCATTAAGCCTCCAAACCGAGCAGGACTAGGGTTACCAAAAGAACTTCCACCAACATTCACAACAATAGATTCCTCTGCTGGTGGTTTTCATATAAGTTGCTTTAAAGTTGAAGTAAAAAAATAAGAGCTTTTAAAAATAAAGTAAAAGTCGTTTAGTAATTTATTTATTTTTTAATTTAAAATCTAATTTTAAATTAAAAGTTATTTGGTTTATTTTGTTTAAAATTGATAAAGTTCCTCTAAATGGATACGTTATCATTATTTTAAGCTGGCCATATTTATTACATAATGTAATGTTTTGAGGCCAACATTAGTAGTAATAGCACCCCTGCATATTGGTAAACAAAATAACTAAAATCACATTTATAGGGAATATGCTAGAACTCAAATTGAATATCAACAAGAAGCTTACGACTTTTGAGTTGTGTAATTCAAAATTATCCTGAACCCAAAAAACATGAGATATTTACCAAATCCATAGTTGATGAGAATTGGAACGGGACAAAGAAGCCAAAAATATCCACAAAAGTTGGTAGCTTTTTCAACGGAAAAAAGTGTCCACTTTCAAGTTCATAACCCCCTTCTTGTTCCTTCTTTCCCGCATCAACATTTCTTGGTTCATTTATACCCTAAATTTTGTAATCGTTTCTTCGCTTCCTTTTCCATCTGATTCTCAATTATTGTTGTGGCCCTTGATGGGTTCTTCTTATCGATTCTTTCATGTTTCTCTCCATTTTCCTTTTCCACAGTTAATCCCCCAAGTGCCATCGCCAGAAGACCCCATTAAGTTGTGCCTCGACCCTAGGCATCCATGTCTTTGCCCTTTTCGCAGTGCTACAATGTCCTTGCGAGTTCGGTATGTCATGCAACGCTGATTTCATTTATCGTTGTTAGAGAGCAAGGCATTGTGGGAAGAGGAAGAAGGACAGAGATAGGGAGATTGATCGAGTGAGTTGGTCGAAAACGTGAAGGGAGAGAGAGGAGTGTCACATGCTACATGGAGACTTGAGTGAAGAAAAATCCCAATAAATAAATGCAAAATTTAATAAAACATAGTAAACAGGAATCAAAGAGGCTGCAAGAAAAACTCCACAGACATACAACTTATTTAAGTATTTTTAGTGTATGTTTGGCGTGGCTTTTTTTCTCCTTATAAGGAGAAGCCTGGCCAAACAGGTTTTTAGTAAAGTTCTTATAAATAATAAGGAGCTTATTTTTATCAAATAAAAGTAGCTTTTAAAAAAGTAAATTTCACTAGCTTTTGCGGAGCTTTCCGCAAGTTGTACCCTCTTCGAATCATGAGATTGATATTTTCTGGGATTGATATTTATTGAACTTTGCATTTTTTCTTATCAGCCTTCTTCACGCCCCCCTCTCTCGCTTCATATTTCCTATCCATTTTTTTCTCATTTCAGCAACAAACCTCGCTTACTCCAATCTCACTCTACTGCAAGCTCACTGTTTCTTCACTTTAAAACGAATACATTCTTACTCAATTTTTTATTCCTTTTAACTCTCAAGCAAAATTGAAAAAAATTAATATGTAATAAACCTTTTTATAATTCCTTTCACTGTTTCTTCCATCCAACAGCACCGGTGCTAATTTGACAAATTACAATGGATTAGAATAAATTAAAAAGTAGCTTTAATTTTAAAAAAAATTAAAATTACCAAACAACTTTTACTTTAATTTTAAAAGTTCTTATTTTTAGCTTTGACTTTAAAGCAACTTATAAGCTAAAAAAAAGCTGGGTCAAACGAACCCTTAACATAAACTCTTATTTAACAAGCACTTAATAAATAAGTCCTTAAAAAATTGATGAAAATTGAAGAGGGTGTAGTGTACTTAAATTGTCCCTAAACTATTCTATAAAATAAGTGCTTATGTCATAAGATAAGTTTAAATAAGCTCTTCCAAACAGCACTTAAATGTACTTTTTAAGAAGCTACTTTTATTTAATAAAAATAAGCTACTATAAATAGTAAGAGCTTTTCTAAATTTTGTTTGGCTCAACTTTTCCTTATAATGAGAAGTAAGGAGAAGAGAAGTCCAAAAAAAGCCATCTCAAACATACACTTGCTGGGGAAATTGGCAAGAGTTCCATACTGTCCAAATTTACGATAATTTCTTATACGGTCATACTCATATCGTCAGAATGATCATAACCTAAAATAGTTCCAATGTTCTACAGATTGCCGAATTTGAAGCTAATAATAAAAAGCCAGGGAGAACCTCTTAATTATTCTAATGAACTACACCTATAGATCCTATAATCAAATCTCACTGAAATAGGAATACAATAAGAGATATTTAACGTCCCTTAATAGTGTGACCTGATGGCTAATGGGTCCAGGGAACACTATCTCCTTGTTCGCTGGACTTCTTAATTCAGCAATCAGATGTTGCTCCTTCAACAATAGTTATGTACCATATGTGTGCCCGATGTCAGAGCCGGCTTCTCAAAACATACAAGGTAGAAAGAAAGAAGCTGACTGAGGATGCGATATTTTTTCCTATGAGCCAGCAGTTGCAAACTACCAAGAGTCTGCTGCATTTTAGGGCATTGGGCGGGCAAGGAGAGGAAGGAGAGGATGTAGGTATACAAAGTATAAACTGTAACAGCAAGTGCCAACTGTACATTGACATAATTATAAACATTGCTATATTATTTATCAATTCTAAGATTGTTACATAGATGACCAAGCTCAGGTCTTGCATCCATCCATGCAGCAAATTTCATATTGGCAGGAGAGGTGCAGTAAAGATAAGATCTGAATGTGATAAGGAAAAAATACCGCCTGCAGATGAGGGGAAAAACATAAATGGCTACACAACAAAACAATATACATGTCCAACATTAACATGCAATAAATATAAAAGGCCACCATTCACCGAAATTTGTGAATACATAACTATATATCCATAGGGTAGAAAGTTTATAAAATGGAATTCTTAAAAAATTCACCATTAGATTGAAAGTTTTTACCAAACTCAACGTGCTAAAAAACTTGACATCAATCCAAAAACGTTGTCTATTTTTCTCATGCACATCATGTCCAAAAACTTTATTAATTCAACATTGTTTTCTACTCCATTAAAATAATAAAATGTGTTATAATTAACGTATAATATACTTTTTCCACTTTCCCAAGTAACTAAAATATTAGTTGTTTACTAGTTTCATAATATACTTATTTTTGTTTAAATTTTCAAAAATTTGGTATGCAAGATCTGTAATAATTCAACAGTTGTATTGATTAAAATCATCTCCTATAAGTTATTGAGTGGTGTAATTTTCTCAATTCTAACACTATCATTAATTAATCCCCACACTATTATATATAGAAAGCCACTGGCATCCACGAGGGGAGCATTCTATTCTCCACATAACTTTTTAGGGACTCAAAGAATAACTTGATGGCGAGAGAGCATTTCAGTTGGGTAAGCAGGTGAGGCAGGCAACTTTACCTCAAAGCCTTGATACCCATGTCCATAAGATACGCCCGTTCCTCATCATCACCATCAGTAAACTTTTCAAATTCTTTACTGTAATAAAGAATATCATCTCGTAGATGCCCTGCACCTGCACATCTATTGAACAGAGAGAAAAATTCAGTGCCTCTAATAGAAATAAATAATTTGTTCTGTGTTACCAAATTAAGTTTCCCTCAAAGAGTAAAATTATGCACAATCTAATTTCATAACCACAAGAGTGGAAACAAAAAGTAACTGCAGAAGTAAAATTAGGTCAGTAAAAGTTCCCTTTTGCCCAAGAAAAGGGAATAGACATGAGAATACCGTATCCACATTGATTATGAACATGTTTTTTTATGGTAATATCATATAGTTAGCAATGCTTATGATCAAAGTTTGGTTGATAACCTTTCAATAATAGTGTCAACATCTGCTTTACTTTGGGGACCGTGTATGAGGACTCTTGTAAGGCTCAAAATGTCACGATAGTCACCCATCCTGAGTGCTGCTTCATTAGAAGCTCGAGAAGGCAAGTTCTCTTCAGTCGCACCCCATTGGTGAGGACCAAACAATGGCTGTGGGACTTTGGATGCAAAGTTTGCTTCTGCACCGAGCCTAATACAGATGATGGCCATTGCATATGCAACTCCACCAAAACCTGTGTGTGATACAAAAAGGTAACTCTCTGCAGAGCTACAAAAAGCAAGAGTTTAGAAGTATATTATTATATTTAATTTAAAGGATTACTTCAAAAGACTAACATATTGAGTATACTGTTTCTGAACAGTATGCATACAGATGGAATGCACATGTATTAAGAACAATGCTACTATTGCCTCTACTGCCCATAACCCATCAGATAGAACTATACATTGCAGATAATCAAAACCAATACAAGAATGCCAATGATTGCATTTTGGAGAGAAAGCAAGCCCCCTAAATTATTGACAACCATACATTGGTTAATGTATATATATGTACACAGTCAGCAACAAAAAAAAATCAGTAAAAAACATGTTGATAACTGCTTAGTAGGAATACTTACTCGTCTTTACAGTACTGTATTGCATCAATATCAGAGGTCAAAGCATCTCTCTCTCTCGTTAACGGTATCCTCCGATAGACAATATCATAACCCTCATCTTTCAGAGCAGAATAAACTTCTGCAGGTGTTTTCACATCATCAGCCAAAATGTTTTCCCAGTACCCAACCACACTAGACTGATTTGTTGAAGGGTTATATTCTTCACGGTGAAACAGCATCAGCCCACCAGACTGTCTAATCTCAGCTAGTATATCTTCTTTCAACCTTGCTTCCATGTGTTCCACCTGCATTGCAGTTACCATGAGTTGTACAACATATTGCATTTTATGATATGTTCCAATAGACACATTATTGTACAAGAAGACACACCACAGGACCAGTGATTCCCACATGCTTGAGTGTATCAACGGGTTTGTTTAACTCCCTCAGGACAAAGGGAGTGCCATTGACATAGACAACTGCTTCCTCTCTCAGATCAGTCAATATTACTTTCCGAGCAGTTGAGGCTTTTGCTTTAGGCTTAGCACCCAAATATACTAGCATCTCCTTGGCACCAGAGATGGTTGGAGTTGCCATGCTATACACAGAGTGTTCATCAACCTTGAAAAAAAAAAGGCTTTGAAGCATAATGATTTTTTGCAAAGCATTGCAAAGAAGAAAAATAAGCAGAATGCACAAGCAAGCAAGCACACAGACACACACAAAAAAAGAACAAATCATAAAAGAATTGGAATTATATTTTTCTGTTTTTAGAAAAATCCCTTCCACACCAAAGACAATAGTGTTAGAATTAGTCACATGTTATTTTTAATTAGTAACGGCTAAATAATAATTAGCTGTCAATCCCTAATTAGTTGCTAATTAGGATTAGATTTAGCAATCATGTTCTTATGTATTTATTGCATACATATTATAAATACAACATGTGTGGTCTGAGTAAGACACACAGAAACACATAGAATTTCAAATTCAACATGGTATCAGAGCGGTACCATCCACCGTGACCTGTTTCATCACTTTTCCGCTACCGAGTTCCCAAGTATGTAACTTTGTTCATGTTCAAACCCTTTTCAGCCGTTGACACCATTGTCTAGTGCCATCAGTCGCTCTCCTCTGCCGTGTAGCCTTTTCCGGCGCGTTTTTCGACATTTTTTCGACGTTTTTCTGCTATCTTCAGTCGCTGCCGCCGCCGGAGACGGCAACGATTCTGACCATCGACCACACCGCTGGAGTCGCTCCTCTGAGGCGAGTCCAACGCTGCCAGAACCGCCTCGAACGGCGGTTTGACGTGCTCACACGCGCCCTATCTTCGCCGGCGCGTTTTTCTGTTGCCAGCCGTCGTCTGCCGCGCGTGGCGGGGCGTCCAGCCACCTTTTTGGTCGATCTCACCGCCGCCGAACTCGCCCTTCCATCCTCTATCCCGATGTGGGCATCGTTTGTCTGGTTCATGTCCGGTACTTGGGTACTTTCTATTTTGGATGCATTTTTCTCTCCTATTTGCTATTACCCATGATTTTTCAAAACCTAGAAATGTATCTTGAGGCTACCCAGAGCAATCTTCCTGGCCCCATGGCTTCTTAGTGCAATCTACCTGGGCCCTTGATTTATTATCTTCACTTTTGTTAACATGGGTATATTTGTAACAAGCTTAAAGCTTAGTAAGCTTTAGCTTGAGGGGGAGTGTTAGAATTAGTCACATGTTATTTTTAATTAGTAACGGCTAAATAATAATTAGCTGTCAATCCCTAATTAGTTGCTTATTAGGATTAGATTTAGCAATCATGTTCTTATGTATTTATTGCATACATATTATAAATACAACATGTGTGGTCTGAGTAAGACACACAGAAACACATAGAATTTCAAATTCAACAAATAGAATACCTATTTTAAGCAGAGCAGGATTAGATTTTATCATTTGGCTTCTTCACTGGTTCTCAAATGTTAGTTACTTTCTTAAATGCTAAAATGATATCTACATGTGTGCGCTCAAATTAGTCATATTACAATATTGAAAAACTAAAAGAAAAATGTTAGGAAACCTCCTATTTTGAGGGTATATGCGCGGAAGAATTGCAGGGGATCAAAGTCCAGGTGGACAAGAGAATTGGCATGACTGGGTATTTACATATAATAATAAGACAGTGAATGGAAATAGATATTAGATTCATATATTTATGGATTGAATTCATAATGACAAAAATAAATTGTAATTACTTTGATTACTTCAATCCAATTTTGACCAATTCATTACCATTCCCAATCTACTGAGACTAAAGACTGGTAACCAGGCTTGTTCGCTATTCAACAGGTAAATCTGGTGAGTTTTAGTTTTCAAGTTTTCAAGTTGTTCGCTATTCAACAGGTAAATTTGGACACATAAATCCCTTATCCATTGCATTTCTTAACCCAACTTTTTTTTTGTTGCATCATGGTAAAGCTACCCACATGTTGACAAAAGACACATGGAGATAAAATTTACAAGCTTATATGTCAACACTACATTATTCAAATTTAATAAAACAAAAGACTTACTACTCTATAATCCGAAAGAATACCCAATACCAATTATCAAAACAACCTCTAAAGCCGATAAGAAAATGAATGATCGTGGAATATAAAATTATCCAATTACAAGATAACAAACAACAGAATCAAATCTGCGTTTGAGTTGTAGAAACAATACTCTTTATCAAATAAACTTACACGATAAAACACATTGTTCAGTTCAACTTTGGGTTTTTATTACTTCTTACTTTCATAGACGATTTTTCCCAATGTACTTGGTTATTCAACTTATTCTTAATGAAAAATCGCTCAAATGTTTTTTTTCTCTATATTCCAAGGTTTCTCCACTGAAATTCAAAATCAATTTGGCACCTCTAAATTTTTTTTCTCTGTCTTCTCAGTTTCAGTCTTTTTTAGTTCACAAGATATTCTTCATCAAACATCTTGCTCTCACACACCACAACAGAATGGTGTTGCCGAAAGAATGAATCGACACTTGGTTGAAACTGCCCGTACCCTTCTTCTTCACCACAATGTTCCTCTTCGCTTCTAGGGAGATGCGATTCTCATAGCATGTTATCTGATCAACCACATGCCTTCCTATATCCTTAATAATCAGGTTCCTCACTCTCTCTTATATCCAACAAAAGATCTTTATTCCATCCCTCTCCGTGTCTTTGGTTGCACATGCTTTGTCCATGACCTTACTCCAGGTAAAGATAAACTTTCTGCCAAATCTCTCAAGTGTATTTTTCTTGGTTACTCACGCCTTTAGAAGGGCTATCGTTGTTTTTGTCCTCAACTTCAACGATATATTGTTTCTACTGATGTCACCTTTTTCAAGAAGATTACTCCTTTCTCCACTTCTACTGTATTGGATGCCAATTTTGCAACAGACTCTTCAAAAGTCTCGTTCATTCCGCCTGTTCCGACTCAAGTAATTGCTTCTCCTCCACCTCCATTGCTTCAATACCACAAACAGTCTCAAAATCCGGTTGTGAATCCTTCCACTGATCCTCAAGCATCATCTCCTGCTCCAACCGCCCCTCCGCCCACGCCTCCTACACCTGAACTTCCTATTGCGATACGAAAAGGTATTTGTTCCTCTCGTAATCCTAACCCTCTCTATGCTTTTACCATTAATTATGATCGTTTGTCTCCACCCTATTTCTCCTTTGTTTCTTCTTTGGATTCTGTGTCTATTCCTAAGACTACAAGTGAAGCCATGGCTGATCCCGGATGGCGCCAGGCAATGTTAGAGGAGATGGCAGCTTTACATTCCAATGGCACTTGGGAACTTGTTCCTTTACCTCCTAGCAAGACAACTATTGGCTTTCGTTGGGTTTATACAGTGAAAATTGGACCTGATGGTCATGTGGATCGGTTAAAAGCTCGTTTGGTCGCCAAGGGATATACACAGATTTTTGGTCTAGATTACGGGGACACCTTTTCCCATTTGGCCAAAATAACTTTTGTTTGTCTCTTTCTGGCTATGGCTGCTATTCATCATTGGCCTCTTCATCAGCTGGATCCTGGATATTAAAAAAAAATTACATGGTGAATTGCGGGAAGAAGTTTACATGGATTAGCCCCCTGGTTTTACTGCTCCTGGTGATTCTCTTCTTGTTTGCAAGCTTCATCGTTCCCTCTATGGTTTGAAGCAATCTCCCCGGGCATTGAAAGACCCGGAAAGATATCGTCGTCTGGTAGGCAAACTCAACTATCTCACCATCACTAGACCCGATATCACTTTCGCAGTTAGTGTGGTAAGTCAGTTTCTAAAGGCCCCTTGTGATAGCCATTGGGATGTTGTGACACGTATTCTTCGATACATAAAAAATGCTCCAGGACGAGGATTATTGTATGAAGATAAAGGCAATACTAAGATCACTTGTTACTCTGATGCGGATTGGGCAGGGTCACCATCAGATAGAAGATCCACTTCTGGGTACTGTGTTCTTATCGGAGGAAACTTGATCTCATGGAGAAGCAAGAAGCAAAACATAGTTTCCAAATCCAGTGCAGAAGCAGAATATCGTGCTATGGCACCAGCCACTTGTGAGCTTACGTGGCTTAGGAAACTACTACTATAGCTAAAAATAGGGGACATCCATGGAATGAAGCTTATTTGTGACAATCAAGCTACACTTCACATTGCATCAAACCCAGTCTTCCATGAAAGAACCAAACACATAGAGATTGATTGTCACTTTGTGAGAGAAAAGGTGCTCTCTGGAGAAATCACAACTGATCTTGTCAATTCTAGCGATCAACTGGCTGACATGTTCACCAAGTCCCTTAGAGGCCCTCGGGTTGAGTACATTTGTAACAAGCTTGGTGTATATGACATATATGCTCCGGCTTGAGGGGGAGTGTTAGAATGTAATTAGTAATTAGTTATTAGTTGTTACAGATTTGTAGGAAATTAACCGTTATAGATTCTAGGAAATTAGGATGATTGATTCCTGATTATTAGGTAGTAATTAATTGTATTTGATTCTGTAAATTAGTATAAATACATACTGTGTGGTCTGCAATAGACACACAAAACATTCATCAAATATAATTTTCTATACACATTGAAGATGCTAATACTACCTACAATCGGATGATCCTGTAGGTCTCCACTGGATGTGTAGCCTTACCCTCTGGACCACAAATTTGTTCATAGTAAGTTTCTATAGCATTAGTTACATTATATGTGTAAGTTACACATATAAGCTTACCTTATAAACGTGTGGTGCACCGGGAATTTGTATGTGGCTGGAAGTTCTCTGACCAGGAAAGAAATACATTTTCAGTATGGAGCCTTTTCCCAGAACTGAACCACTTCGGGCCTTGACGACGGCCTCCATCACTGCATCTCCATGCTGAGACTCTTGTGGTGCTCTCAACTCTTCCTACAATTAAAATTGACAATGGGCTTAATATTACCTAGCCTTGGGAGGCAGGGGGAAAATAATTCAAAGTAGAAAAGAGATTTACGGGAACAGTGAAAAATCGCCCTGGTCTCAATCTTATACTCCATTTCATAGCCTGCACCTCTGGCCTCTGATGCAACCAATTCTTAAATGTCATTTTGGATTCTCCATCTCCACAAAACCCATCAAATGCTTCACTTCCAAGATATGCAGCAAAAGCAATAAGACGGAAGTACCGCTCCAAGTACTCAGCACCACGATTCAATGCCACCCTCCTTACCCTAGGCTCAACATGCTGTTGATTGAATACTTTTCTATATTCCAGAACAGCTTGTCGAATGTTTTGAAGGGCAGAACATCTATCAATAATAGCATCTAAGGCCTCCCGGCACTCCGCCCCATTATAAAAAAAAGCTGTTATCTTCCATAACAAGAGGATGTCATTTATACCAAAAGCATGACTTTGTTTCTCATCTGTCTTTATTTGCAAAGTGTCGAGGTTTAATACAGAAGCATAACCCCCAGTTTCATCTCCACTCGAAGAACCTCCATCCACTCCTTCCTGGGTCACATCATCTCCCAGTATTTTAATGGGCCTCCCTTGATCAATTCGAAGTTTCACAAGGCAAGCTATGACAGTACCAGTGGTTGTCCTGCCCCTACCCATCTGAAATATGAATGAGACATTAGCAGTAATAGATAAAAAAGAAAATAAGAGGCAAGGGAAGAACCAATAGACAGGAATATGGAATGAAGATGTCCACACAAAATACAACCTGACAATTGAAACAAAAGCAGTGTCCTTTGCAGCAGAAGCAATATTAAATGCCAGTGTGTCAAAGTCAGAACTTTTAGGAGCTTTTCCATCAGTGATGGGAACACGTGCATACTTAATGGGGAATCCATCAGCCTCAAGGCTTTTAAAAACTTCAAGCGGGGTTTGAATCACATCAGAGGAGACATGCTCCCAAGCATCATATATATGCCCATCGTCTGTTTCATGAATAACCATTATGGCACTGCCATACTGTTCAGCTTCCCGTAGGATATCTTCTTTTAATCGAGCTTCCATTTTCTCCACCCTTTCACGACCAATACCCTGCAATCCAAATTAAATATCCAATTCACACAATTTGGGACAAAAATTCCATAATCCAAACCTCCATGAAATTCAGAGAGGCATCGAATGGAATCTTAATTTCTACATGTTAGATATGCCACATGCTATATCTACTTCAGCATCTGTATGATCATGAATAATTTTTTGTCATTTCCCCTAACCCGCAGGGCTTGGAACAACATATTTGGCCAGATTTTATTAATATTGTACGTGTGCACATGCAGTAATCTATCCCTATGACTGACACTGGGCTATAAGTTCATGTTTCAATCTTTGGTTATAAAGTAAGAGCAAACCATATATCAGAACCATAAATTATAAGTTTTGCAGCTTTATCTCACATAATATTATCTCAAAGTGAAATTGTCCTGCATTAACTACTAGGCAGAGAGGCCTAGAGACAAAATTATAATGACATAATCACACCATTGGTGGAAACAATAAAAAGGCATCACTTTAAACACACTGATTTCCATGCCAGTGCCATTCTAGACAAGGATTACAAACAAGTCCAACTATATCCACTAAAATAAACCACTCATCTGAATACATTATCAATTAAACTAGTACCTTCTTTTGGAGGATGGTGCCTTCTAACTGTACAACTAACTAGAATGGCTATGACATCCTATTAACATACTACGAAGAAAAAAGGGAAGGCCAATTTATGGTATATGAACTAGTAGATTGCAAACCAGATGAAAGCCAACTTTTCCAAAATCAACATCTAGTTTGCAATACCCCTTCCTTAAACTGAAAGTTAATTGAAGATATATGTAAAAAGACTTAAAGTGATTTTTACCGTGTATTCTAGCATGTTTTTGTACGGCCTTTCAACTTCACGAAGAACAAATGGTTTCCCATTGATGTAAATAACAGGTTCTTCCCTCATATTATGCCAAAGTACTGGGCGTCCACCTTTGGAACTACCAATCCTACGAAGGACAGATCGAATACCATCAATTGTTGGATTTGCCACTCCATAAACTGGAAACCCGGGAACTTCTCTGAAATTAGGTGCCCCCTCTACTCTCTCAGGTAATCTTGGATTTTGACATCCAGGACAATGATCGCTCTTCAGAACAGTTTGACTGCCAAGAACCTCGCCACTTCTCAAGGCAGCAACCACACCCATCTCAGAAGGGCGACCATCAGTAGATTCATCTATCTTCTTTAGAGATGGTTTCAAACTGGAATATCCAAGTGCACCCATTGGATTTCTCCTCAGCAACCTGCAATGCAAATAAGCGGCATAGGAAATAAGTGATGCATGTCAACTGTTAATAATCATAAGATCAAGTTAACGAATCAGATTACAATCAGAAACTCAATTGATAAATAGTTATCCTATTATATGAAGGGAAATTTCATTTAAGTAATGATGTCTGAACACCAGATAAGAAAAAACCATAATGCAAGCACACTCTATCATCTGACAATTTTCAGTGAATATTAACTAAGAAATCTCTAAACTATAAGCGTCATGGGTGGATCACAGGGAGTAAAGTCCCTTTTGCCTCTTCCAGATACTCGATGTCAGACCACACTAAGATCAGGAAAAAATAGCCCAGCTTTATTAGGGCAAAAGGTATAAGAATCATGGCATAATGTCCCAATAGATAACAATTCCAGTTCAGGGCCTTTTTTCTTTAGAGCCAACTTAAAATTCAAATCCTTAAAGGATATCTTTGAGCCAATCAATAAGATTTTTAACTTACCCATCCATGGATCATTACAATTCAATAGAAACCTTCACTATAAGAGGTTAATGGAAATCTGAGAACCTGATGTGAATATGGAAGGCAAGCTAGCATACTTGAATTCAAAGAAGAGGGAAGAATTATTTGAAGGTTGAAGATAGGCTTTGAAGATCAAAACTCAAGGAAATAAAGCCTTAGGACCTTAGATATTTGTATTTAGGAGTTTGAAGTGTAATTTTCAATGTGCCTTGACAGGGAAAGATCCAATCTAATTGAATTGTGCAAGTAGGAACTCATCAGAACCACACTAGCACATATATAATCCTCGATGGTAAGACTCAATTGATTAATTAAACTTTAAGGCCTAAACGTAATATTAACATCAAGGATCTTCAATAACAGTACCAAGGTGCAAGGGCAACCAGGACGTCAGACTGAACAAAATATGATGCCTCAAAGTATAAAGCAATCTCAGTTGCATAAATGTGGACCAGTTTTTTAATGCTAGGGTAAACCTTGACCAAAACAATTCACTGAAATTAGGTGCCCAGGAATACAAATATTTGACCAAAACTTAAACTTCATGCCAATTATTGGTGGGATAAAGCAACCTGCGAATAATACTGTAGAGCTCTGGCCTGTCTCTCATCCAGTCAGCAAAACTACTATGACCAGCAGAACTAGAACGGAGTGCAGCCATTTCTGAATGTATGTATACAGCAAAACATATTAAAAAGTAGTATCTCTCCAAGTACTCCACAAAAAAAGAAAGTGACGCCTCCCTTTTCATCTCATCTGGTTGCCGCAGAATGCTATTGCGATAGGTGGCAATTGCTTCACGCAAGTTCTGAAACAAAAGCAGAACAAGGATTAAATGAGGCATTTTAAGATGATATCCGAAAATCCAAGCTCCAGGAAGGAACAAGGGAAAGGAATTTGCAACGTCTAAAAAACAGTATAGATAAGCTAAGGAGTTTTTTTTTGTTCTTACGAGGTTTCCCCACACCCTTCAGGTGTGAGACTAATCCTCGCTTGGGGTGCTGAAGCTGCCCCTCCTTACAAGTGCTTCCGTGGGGGCTCAAAACAGATACCTGCATTTGGGCACACTTGTCAATGACTTTGTCCACTTGTCTTTTTCCCTCAACACCACCCTGGAAGCAAGTAAACTAATGAGGACAAATTGAACATATTTTGCATCATCTAAAAGAAATATTAAAATTAAGTTGATACTTGATACCAATACCTCTAACACCCGAATCAAGCTTCTTATGACTGCATATTCTCCCCTTCGAATTGCCTCCTCTGAGTTAGGCATATGGTCAGCAACATTGGTCAGACTTTGAGAAACTCTACCAACTGAATTGCTTCTTGGAATCCCTATCATGTATTCAGATAAATTCAACATTTTGTTAATGGTAATCCAACTGGTAAGCATATGGTCTAAACTACATGATAAAAGAGTAAGAATAAATTTATTGAAATTATTAAAGAAATTCAATAGCATGGAGCATAAGTTCAATATCTTTCTAAGTAAACAAGGGTTATTCAGTATATATCCTAGTAAATCCCATTTTCTTGGACCTAATGTCTTATGTATGGATAAGGATTGTGAACAAATAGTCCTGACCTACTATTCTAGTTCAGCCCATCAATGCTCAATACAAATAGTCCCTCACTTTCGTAATAGGTTAGTGCTCTCTGGTCATATGTTAGACTAATTAATACGTATATACTGACAAACACACTCCCATGGTCATAAACTAGACAAAACCCAGTAACCTAGCAGTAATATGAACATAAAAAAGACCTAAAAAGCTGTATTTCTATAAATATAATTTTTTACAAGAAGCTAGTGAAATAGTCAGCTGATCTTCCAGTAAACTCATAACTTATACTACAACCAAGGTAGACACTATCAAGTATCAAGTACAAAAAGGATGCATTGGCTGCCTAGTGTTACCTTGACCATAAAAATTGCCACACAAACTGAAAAAGATATTGACATTTATTTTAACCAACTACTGGATTGCTTATTCATATGGTATGGTATTGGTGTAGCAAAGCCGGATCTTAAATTTAAAAATAAAAATCATTAAACAGAAAAACAATAAACTTAACATCGGAAGCTGATATTGCATGAAATCGCATGCTTAAGTTGAAATTTGCGGGATGAAAATGACATAAATGAAATAAAATGAACAATAAAATCAAGCAAGTCAATATAAGAAAAACTCGAGATAAAATAAAACAAGTACCAGAAGCTCCAATCCGATTGAGGTAAACCAAAGTTGCAATGACCATTCCAGTTGTAGTTCGTCCACGCCCCATTTGACAATTAAAAATTATCTGTGTTTTTACATCAGCTTGTGAAATTTTTTGAACCTAAAATCAAGATGAAGAGCATCTAAGATCCATGAAGTCATTGGTCTGAAGAAACTGAACGAGTTTCTATGTTAACAGCTACTGTAACTGTGCCAAATAAAATATAATTTAACATTTCATCATTGTTCATCCAACCCCTTGATTGGATCAAGAAAATATATGTTCAGGTAGTGGCATTAAAATTGGTAGAGAATAACAAATAGGATGAAATCCGGATCAAGCATATTTGTTTTGCAAACAGAACTTGTTCAGGGGCCTTTATTGAGAGAAATATTTAATACACAAGAACTGACCAAAATATCAAAATCCAGTTCCTTTGGGGATTTTTCATCAGTTATAGGAACACGTTCATAATCAACAAGGTATCCCTCCACTTGCAATTCCTGGTACACCTACAGGCATGAAAATAACGTTTAGGCATTTTATTCAGAAACCTGATTGAGTAGCATCACTCTCTCACTGTAAACAAGTTTCACCCATACCTCTAGTGGTGTCTTCACAGAATTACATGCCACTGATTCCCATTGGTCCACCATCTGACCATCTGGCAGTTCATCAGTCACAAGGATCTTATTTCCATATCTGTTATGCCATTTTTTAAAATATAAATCGGTTGTCATACAATGCAGAATCAGATAAAAGTAAAGACATCCATGAATTTCCCGAGACAGATTTGACATAAACACAGAAGGAAACCACAGATATACCTGTCAGCTTCCATCAGAATGTCTTCTTTCAAACGAGCTTCCATTTGTTCAACCCTTTCCCTATTAATTCCCTGATTCAGTACAAAATGCCAAAACAATTAAAACCCAAACAATTTTCAGTTGAAACACTAATGAGCTCAATTCAACTCAAGCAAGTTAATCCTGAACTATGAAGCATCACATTAGGTTGACAATCAAGACATGCCCGAGGAGCACAAAGAGGAAAGAATATAACAAAGTGAAGCAATAAGAATTTCACAATACCATACCGTATACTCAAGGTTGGAGAATGGTCTCTCCACGTCACGCAAAACAAAAGGGCGCCCGTTAATGTACACAACCTAATTTCAAGAAAGGAAGAGAACAAAAATTCAGAAGCAATGCTCTGGAAAATTTTATTGGAGCATCTAGAATTAAAATTTCAAGGAATGTTAGCCAAAGAATGAGTTCAATTAGACTTGGCGATGATTAAATTGAAAATTTCAATTCATTCTTGTATTGCATAACATAAGATTTAAAGCTGAAAAGCATGGAATGACAAGGAAATGATACAAAGAAAGGTCGTTCAAGAATACCGCATAGAGCGGGAGAGTATTGAGAGGCGAGTAAGAAAGCAATACATATATACCGGTTCCTCACGAAGGTTAATCCAAAGAACTTGAACTCTCTTCCCTTGAGCTTGAGCACCAATGTGCTTAAGAACATTTCGGATTCCATCAATCGTTGGGATCGCAACACCGTGAACATGTAATGACTCAGCCTAGAAAGAACAGCAATCAGCAATCCAGAACAATTCTCAGAGAAAAAAGAAAGAAAAAGAAACGTTACCTGACGATAATTGGGAGCGCCTTCGATGTGAGGATGCAAGCGCTTGTTCTGGCAACCAGGGAAATGGTCGCTCTTAAGAATGGTTTTCTTTCCCAGCACGGATCCTCCTCTCATCTTCATAACCTGCTCTGGCTCTTTCGGTATCGACATCACTTCCTTCTTTTCTTTCTTTCCGATTCCTAACAAGTGTCTCTCAACAACTGATTATTATTCACTTCCTTCTAACCTGATTT
Source organism: Sesbania bispinosa (assembly GCA_026901365.1). Lineage (NCBI taxonomy): Eukaryota > Viridiplantae > Streptophyta > Magnoliopsida > Fabales > Fabaceae > Sesbania > Sesbania bispinosa. Next base: position 63,088 of record QLOH01000894.1, read on the forward strand.
TTATTTTCTTCACAACAATTCTCTGATTACCAATCAATTTCCTTCTTTGCACTTGCTTTTTCTTTTCTACTTTCGTGATTCCCGTTCCTAATCCAGAACTCACAATAGTCTTGTTATTCTTTCGTTTTTTCCATTGCCTCTTGCTCAAATCCAAAAGTTTAAACTTATAAGAGTCTTATTGATGCACGTTACAGGACACTATAAACATTACACAAGATAATATGATTTTTTATTCCGTCTATATATTAGTATTTGATAACGCCTCTCGGATGCAGTTTTCAGATGAGTTGGATAGGCTTATTGATTCTTCTTCACTGGCATAAAAAACCTTATGAGTATTTTTTTTAATTTATTGAACAATAAATATTTATATTTTTTTATTTCGCACTTCATTTTTATTTTATTTCATTTCATTTCGTAATTATTTCCAAAGACAAATATAAAATTAGTACATATCTCAGGAATTATATGAAAAAATTTATTTAAAAAGCAACAAATTGAAAAACATGAACATTTAAAATTTATTATTTTTTAAAAATTAAAATATCTAATTGATAAAAAACAGTTTAATAATAATTTATAATTATCTCATCAAATTTTATATTACTTTATTAAAAAAATTAAATAGTGATTACAAAAATAATAATTAATAATTTTTATTTCATGGGTGATTAACTAAAAACTAATAAAAGAGAATTAATATTTATTTAATTTAATATATATCCTCCGAACATGTGTGTTATGAAATGAAGAAGATAAGTGACTTTTTTATTATTATTATTATTATAATAATATAATCTCATTGTATGAGAACAAATTTAATTTATATCCCATATTTAAGAATAAATATTTAAATTTATTATAAAACAGTATCTTTATTTTAAAATGTTTGGAAAATATAAAATTAAATTAATTTTATTACACCAAAGTCATGATTTTACTCTTGATATGTAAAGTAATATTTATATTCTTTTACTTTTCCAGTGAAAGAAAATTTATTTTGACCTATTAATAAAATAATTTTCATAATTTATTATATTATTACTTTAATACTATTTACATACTCATATTAATAATTACTCATCTAAATACAATTTTACCAATTATACTGATTAAAATACCCTAAAAAAATCGATACTATTTAGAATAATATTTAAAATTATAGGATAAATTATTAAAAGGTTTAAATTCGAATTATCTATATTTAAGAATGATTCATTATAAAATATTTTTTATATTAGACGGGGCTTAATGTCCAAGAAAAAGCAAACTACATTAATCATGAAAAAAAAAAAGGCAAACTACACTCTAGCAAAACGAGGGAAAGCAATTCTCTTACCGTCTTCCCTAAGGACAAAAATTATGGAAGGAGGAGGACTGAAAAATACATGTAAACCCAAGCATCATAAAAAATTGTATTATTTTTTTGTCATCGTTATTATTGTAGCTATTGTACCATTCAAACAATCTTCGTTATATTAAAATTACTTTCGAATAAATATTTTAAAATGTAAATCAATTCATTTAAATATTTTTTAGTTAAAATTAAAATTTGTTTTATAAAATCAAATTAATTTAAAATAAACTCTAAATTGTCTAATGGTGACACGCACTTATATGCGAGATGCTTTTTTTTGGTGAGTAAAGGGGCCTAAAAAGCCAACACAGAAACAACTACCTATATGCGAGATGCTTTTGTAGTTTTATTTTTAAAAATTAAATATGTAATTATATGACGCCGCCATAACGGGATACTTTTTTTTTTGTGACAATAATGGGATACTTTTTGACATTAGGTTCTCTTATTTTAATTAATAGAATAGTTTCTGATATGATAAGAGATTTTAATGTAACAAAACCAACCCACACAAGTCACAACTTCTCTCTTGTCGGACAACACAACGTGAAAGGCGTGTGGCGTGTGATCAAACATGAATCTTTATTTGTTTTATTTTTAATAGTTAACAATTATTCATGCATTGCATGTTGTATTTAAAAGTTCAAAATAATATTAAAAAATATTCAGAGATAAAAGTAAAACTTATAAAAAAATATAATTAAATAGGTTTCTTATCTCTATAAATTAATAAATTTTAATTTTGATCTATATATAAATTTTATTTTTTAGTCCTTACATTTAATGAAAATAACGTAATAAATATAATTTAAACTGTCATTAAAATTAAAATTTTTCAAATTTACCTTAGACGAAAATATATTTAATCTAAATAAATATTTATAATTTATGAAGATAAATTATTTATATGATGATTCAAAACTATTACATTCTTTATATCATTCAAACTAAATTATTCAAAATTAAAAATATAAATATTAAGGGATAATTATTGTAAATTAGAAATTTATTCAAATATAAATATAATTTAATAAAAGATTGAATAGGAATTTAATTTATTTCAAGATTTTAAAAATAAAAAAAATGAATTTAAAATACATATGATGATATTAGAAGACAAATGATAATTAAAATTTAAGAAAATTTTAAAAATAAAAGAAGGATTAAAAAATGATAATTTGAATGGATTCTAAAATGAAAAGAAACAATAAAAAAAGCCTCGCATAAGTTTTTTAAAAAAGTCAAGTGACTTTATAATAAAAGAGTAATATAATAACTGAGATTGTGAAAAGTGCAACACCTTAATTCAGTAAACCTAGAAATAATGTATGTTGGAAGCACATTCCTAAATTTATCAAATTAGTTTTCGCGACATTACTGATATCGTTAAGCAATACACTCAAAACTTCATGTAATTCCAATGTTTACATGAGCGAAAATCTCGTATACATAATTAAATGATTGTAATTTAAATACCACATAGTGGCTTAAAATACAATACTATGATTCCACATAAAATTTCAATCTACAACTATACACATATGCTCAAAAGTCTCCATAAGGAGTGGCACGAGCCTCCCGAAAAACCAATCCACCATTGAGCCTCCAAGTCGTCCGATTTTACTTCTGATAACAACATCTTGCACATCTAAAATGAAATTCACAACGTGTGGTGAAACTTACGTCCCGGTGAACGTGATTATGCATATAGTGTAGGGAGCAGGCAAACGGGAATGCAACATCCATGTATCTACCTAATTTCATACACGTCATAACTTTATCATGCAATTAGACAATGCACGTAGCCATTCCTTAGTGGAAAACCACCCATGCATTCATGCAATCAAGTTAATGCGGTCAAACTGTTCCTTCGGTGTTAATCCCACACCCAAGGGGTCTTTTCACTATTTCCTTTCTGGAGCGCTTTAAATTTGTGACCAGAGACCGTCGCCCTTGGACACCCTCTTACAGTTTTATTATCATTCAAGAATGAAATGCATTTTATTAACCTCTTTGAGGACCCCGGTTCCCTCTTGGCTTAGAGGTCCATGAGATTCCTCGTTCCTCTTTGGTTCGAAGGCCCATGAAATTCTTTTTTCCTCTTTGGTCCGAAAACCAATAAATTTCCCCTTGGCCAAGGGCCCATAAAAACACTTTGTATACATGTTTACCTATGCTAAACGATGATTCCATGGCATTCAAAATCTCATAGTCAATAATCTCATGAAAACCCTAACCTATATAACCTAGGGTTAAGCCAATACTCAAACATTCAAAGCCAATACACATATAAACCCTAGATTAACCTCAATCAATCACAAGCAAATAAAGGAGAAGGGGAAAGGAGAAGAGAGATCATTAGGGAACTTCACACATGGTGAAAGTGAGTGGGTGAACCACAATCACCTCAAAGAATGGACAATGGAGATCTTGGGGGGATGAGACAAGCTCCCTTGGTCTCCTTCTTCCTTGATTCCTCACTCCCAAGCCCGCTTTGCTTCTCTTCACGATCCTCCTCTAGGGCACCAAAAGGGTTTGAGAGAAATGTGTTAGGTTTGGGGTCAAATGTTCTTAAAAATAAAATCTGCCTGTTCTCGCTCAAGCGAGACTTTATCGCTTGAGCGAGAAGGGAAAAAGTGTCTTGCTATCGCATTCTCGACCTTCTCGCTTGAGAAAAAACACTCCAAAGAGCACCCCTCCTCTTTGGACGTTTCTCGCTTAAGTAAGGACTAGTTTTTGCTTGAGTAAGTCTCTCTTCGCTTAAGCGAAAATCATCCAAAGAGCACTCCCCTCTCCTGGAGCAATTTCACTTAAGCGAAGGGGTTTCTTGTTTAAGCGAAAATATCAGCCTCCAAAGTTACCCATTTGCTGATATTCTTGCTTAAGCGAGGACCTTATCGCTTAAGCGAAAATACTCCAGAGTTAACCTCTCAAATTTAGTTTTTAACCCTCTAAACCTCAATTCCCCCAACCAATCTCTTCTCCTTTTTCTTCCTCACTTTTATACCTTTTTAACCCCTCAAACCTTAGATTTGACCCCTCATAATTTCCACTACAATTGTGTTGGGCTTAATTCTTGAATTCCCTCCTAAATTCTTCTTGGACTCATAAACTCTCTCAACTTCCGATTCCCATATCTTGATAGAGTTTCTAACCTATGACTTTCATATTATACTTCATAGGTTCTAATTTTTAGGATGTTACAAAAATAGTCTTATTGTGATTAAGTATTCAGTAGAATTGCTCTTGGTGATATGGGGCTATTAGTAGTTAACACACAAAAAAAAAAGTAAGATATTGTGGCTTCATGAGAATTAAAAACAAAAGTGAGACCGTATGTATAATAGAATCACCAATAAAATAATTTCCCATCAATTAGACTTATTTTAATATTTTATAAAATTTACTTGATAAATATATGTATTTTTTCATTTATTATTATTAAAATAACGTTTATCCATTAATTTACTTTTTAATTTGAAATTTTTTATTTTTATTTTTTACAAAAGTACAGATACAATGTTCTCGATACTTATTACTTTAAATACATAATATTCCATTTTTATATAAATTTTGTATTTGATTTAAAAATAATCTTAATTATTGTATGTATATTAAATTTTGTGTTAAATATGTTTTTAGTCTATGAAATTTGATCCAAATTTGATTTTAGTCCTTAAACTTTAAAACCGTTGGTTTGAGTCTTTCATATTCTGAAATAATGTGACTTTAGTCCATTTCCTTAACATCGTTAACTTTGATGCTGACATGACAAACAAATTAAATTTCTACATCAGTTTGTCCAATCACTTTTAATGACCATGATGTGGCAATTGAATACTCCCTCCGGTCCTATTTATAAGAACCTTTTTTAAGATGAGTCTTGGTCCTTTTTATAAGAATTTTTTCAGATTGTCTCATGCATTAATTATTCTTTGATAAAAATACCTCATTAGTGGAGGTAGGTGAGTAATTAATTAGTAGAGAGTATGACACAATTGAGTAGTTAAATAGAAAGAGAAAGATAATGGGTCTCAATAAATTCAAGGGTAATTTAGGAAATATGATACACATTCATGATAAATTTATTGTAATCAACTAAATTAACCAACTTCCTTAATCCGTGTGAAGTAGTTAAAAAGTTTTTAAATAGGACCGGAGGGAGTACAACTCAGCTCATCCAAATTTGGGTCAGTTTTGTGGAAGGCCACAAAATTAAAGTTCACAATTTTCATGAACATGGAAGGCCACAAAATTATAATATAAAAATATAAAAAATATAAGGGTTAAATATGTTTTTAGTTATTGAAATTTGACTTGAATTTGGTTTTAGTCCCTAAATTTTAAAATCATTGGTTTTATATTATAATTTTAATATGAGAACTTATAAAAAATAAGTAATACATGTTAATTTTGGACCGGGTCATTATTAGCGAGGGTGGGGAGTTATCCTAATATACTCTCAAAATATGTCATGTGACATTTTGTATATATACTTGGCACCTTGCAGATTTATGATTATGATTTTTATATAGTTTTTAGTTGTCATAAATATCATTAAATGTAGATTGGTTTAAGTGGTACATGTATGATTCCCTTTAAGCAAGGTATCGGATTTGAGTACCATGATGTGATTGTTCCCGGCTCGAACAAGATTATTTTCCGTGAAGGATACCCATGAAAAAATACGACTATACGTTTTTATAAAAGAGCTTAATAAGTAATTCTTTTAATAATGAAACAATATAAAAAACATTGAATAATTGAGATAAGAACAACCACATGTTAGCATATAGTTAGCTCAAATTATTAAAAAATAAATTCCAAGTAAGATTTCAAAATTGAATTTTATAAAAAAAAATTACATGTTAAAAATAATTTACTCTTTTAAATCCGTTCTAAGTTCAATCCCGATCTATTATCTTTCCTTCTTCAAGGCTCTTAAAGGTATCATTTCTCATCTCCAATCTTTATTTAATAATTTTCTTTGAGGTGGGGACGATGAGCATGGGAAAATAGTGTGAGTTGCTTGGGATGATGTGTGTAAGGCAAAACAACAAGGGGGTTTAGGTTTAAGGGATTTAGGAGCTTTCAGTTTAGCTCTTTTAGGTAAGTGGAGGTGGCGTCTATTAGTTGAGATGGATTCTTTTTGGAATAAAGTTTTATCATCTATTTATGGTGTTTCCTCTGTGCGTAATGAGGGGTTGGGGGTAGTGGTTCTCGGTGGTGGCTAGATTTGTGGAGCATTGATGATTGTGATAACATTTCTGTAGATTGGTTTTCTAATATGTGTGTTAGAGCTGTGGGGAATGGGGGAATACGTCTTTTTGGAGAGATGCTTGGTGTACTTCAACTCCTTTTTGTGAGAAGTATTGTAGATTATTCTCCATTGTTGTTAATAAGGTGAGTATGGTTGCGGACATGTTTGTGAGAAGAGAGGAAGTCATAAAGTGGAAATGGCGTTGGAGAAGACGATTATTTCAATGGGAGTTGTCACGGTTAGCTTTACTCTTGCTGGATCTAAATCTCATTCAGATTTTGGAGAGAAAGGATGATTCTTGGCTTTGGAAAGCTGATCCAGAAGTTATCCACTCAGTCAAATCTGCGTATCATGCCATTACTAATGCTAATTTATTTGTTGTGATTCCTTTGCATAAGTTCATTTGGTGTAACTTGGTTCCATCCAAGGTTTCTTGTGTTTGCTTGGAGGGTGATGTTGGATAGGATCCCTTCAGACCTTCTAGAGCTAATTTAGCTAAGAGAAATATTATCCAACTATTTGTTGCTGGGTGTGTTTTGTGTACTCAGGATCGGGAGACTTGCTCTCATATTTTCTTTCAATGCTTTTTTGCTTATCAAGTATGGATGTTGTGCTTGGAGTGGTGCGGTTTCTATTCAGTTTTACAAAATAACTTCAATGCCCATCTTGAACAATTTTTGGGTCTTCCTAATTGCAACTCTAAAGTGCGGTATCAATGGTCGATGATTTGGCTTACTATTTTGTGTAGTATTTGGTTAGCTAGAAATGAAGTTATTTTTTTAAATAAATGTTATGATGTAAAAGAGGTTTTGGAGCTGATAAAGGTCCGCTCGTGGAAGTGGCTAAAATCAAAGGACAATAGTTTCTTTTACCAATTTTCTTCTTGGTCTGTAAATCCTATCGTGTGTTTGAATCTTGGGACATCTTTGCCTCACGTTGATAGGTGATTCTTCTCTTAGCGAGTTGCAGTGCACACTTTCATCACTTGGTGAACTATGGATTGATTCTATTCCTATAGGTGTTATAATGCTTGTTTATTAGATTACTATGGTTGGATTTTAGAGGTGTTTATTATGTATTGGTTTTTGTTTTGTTTGGTTGTTAGGTGACTTTGTATTGTGTAACGGGTTGGAGTACCCTTTGTACTCCCGTTAATTTAATTATTTTGCCTATCAAAAAAATTTTACTCTTTTAAATAAATGCACTTAACTTAATTTTAATTAATTGAAATTTAGAATAATCTTGAACATTGGGATTTTAAATATTTTTTTGTGCAAGACCATAAGTATTTTTATGAGAGGTAATTGTACTTGGGTTGGGCAAGACCTCTATAGACAGGGAAGTTCTTCCTGTATTTATAAACAGGAAAAGGAAAGTTCTTCCTGTCAGTACTCAGTACTCAAAATTTTCTTTTAAGCCTTCGTTTGGTGTCAGGGAAGTGGGAAAGGAGGGAGGGGGAAAGAGGAAAATAGGGGAGATTTTTTAGAGAAGTGAGAGAAGTGCGCCCCACACGGTAAATAATTGATTTTCAGTATGCAAAAGTCGATTTTTTACCACATAATTGGTGCAAATAATAGATTTTCAGTATGTAAAAATCGATTTCTGGCTACATAATTGGTGCAGATAATCAATTTTTTAATCAATAATCAGTTTTTTATACCATTTTTCTTCTATTTCTTCACTCAAACCAAACAATCCACTTTCACATCTCACTTTTATTTCTCATATATTTCACCCACACCAAACAACCACAAAATCATCTCTATTTCTCTTATTCTCATTCATCTTCTCTCTATTTCCCTAATCACACCAAATAAAGCAATAATAAAAATGAAATTTTAAATAAAGACTTTTCTTCACACTCACTCAACAAAGTTAATATCTTATAATCTCGGTAAAAAAAAGTTAATATCTTATAACATATGTAAACTATGCATCAAGAACACACAATTTTAAAATTAAAATACTCTCGCTGACTGAGATTATGGGAAGAGTTCTCGGGTTCAATCCCCACTAAACACATTCTTCGGAAGGGCTTAAGTCCCAAATATGATTGTCAAGGTAATAGGAGATACCTATGATTTACCAAAAAAAATACTCTCGCTGACTTGTTTTATATTTTCTCACTTGCCTTTCATTCTCCCCATCTATATTTTTGTTTTCCACCAAAATCCACCTCAACGATGAGATCTTTATTCAATTAAAAAAAAATTACTTTAATCAGTTTGCCATACCAGTCAGGCAGTCACCACCAAAAAACAGTTTGCCCTTGATTTGAAAGGCGCGTATTCTGTGAATATTCTCTTTTTGCCACGGTGGCTTTGGATTGGATGTAACATGCCCAACCGCAATCAATTCAATAGCCGTCACCTACTAACCTAATGCTAATGTGTGGTGTGGGATTGGTCACCTCCTTCATATGCCATTCTTCTGTTTCTGTTCCAAAGAATAATGCTTGCCGCAAAAAAGAACAAAGAAAAAGAAATTCTTATTTTTTTTATCATCAATAGGTAAATATTTTTTCTTATTTATTTTTTTATTAAAGATGTATTACTGAGGTATAAAAGAAATCTACATGACATTCAAGGGATTTCATATAAATTTTGTCTAAAAACAAAATAATGCTAATCCGATTAACGATAGTGACTGTGGTATACATGTCAGCATAAAAGTTATAGTCAATTAGGTCTTAAAATGTTACTACATTGTAACAATTTTACCAGCCCCCAACAATTTTACAAAAAGCATGTGAAAGTCTTTTTTCTACTTTATTGACTACGAAGAATTTGGAGAAATTTTTGAGTGCGTTTGGCAAAGCCAATAAGCTAGCTACTAGCTTATTTGATTAGCTTATAAGCTAGTTTGACCAACACAAAAGTGTTTGGTAAGGTACATTAAAGTAGCTTATTTTAGGAGCTTCTAGCTTATAAGCTACAAGCTAGGTCACCTAGCTTGTAGCTTGTAGCTTGTAACTTATTTAATTTTCTTCCATCACTGTCCCTTATATTTTAACACATTTCCCTTATTATTCTTAATTTCTTTTTATCTATTATTATGAGTGTGTTTGGCAAGGCCAATAAGCTAGCTACTAGCTTATTTGACTAGCTTATAAGCTAGTTTGACCAACACAAAAGTGTTTCGTAAGGTTTATCAAAGTAGCTTATTTTAGGAGCTTCTAGCTTATAAGCTACAAGCTAGTTCACCTAGCTTCTAGCTTGTAGCTTATTTAATTTTCTTCCATCACTACCCCTTATATTTTAATACATTTCCCTTATTATTTTTAATTTCTTTTTACCTATTATTACATATATAATAAGTAATTTAAAAAATACGAATTAATTAAATTGTTATTTTTTTTCACTATTTTATAAAAATATTTTTATATTATACTATTTATTTTATTAAATTCATTATTTATTTTAATTTTTAGTTAAATATTTTATTACTAAAAAGTTTAATAAGAATTTAATTATTTTTTAAAAAAATATAAAATTATAATTGCATAGTAATATATTTTTTTTTCTAAAAAACACAAATAGAATTTATATAATAAAATTTATATAGTTATGTCATTTTATGTCATTTTACATTTACTAACTAGTTTATCAGCTAGTCTTACCAAATACTTCTAATTCAATAAGCTAGCTTATCAGCTCGGAGCTTATAAGCTAGGAGCTTATCGGCTAGCAGCTAGCTTATCAGCTAGAAGCTAGCTTATTAGCTACCAGCTAGCTTATCAGCTAGTTTTGCCAAACATACTCTATATATTTTCAATTTTAGTGACAAAAATCTCCCAATTTCTTTTTACCTATTATTACATATATAATAAGTAATTTAAAAAAATACAAATTAATTAAATTGTTATTTTCACTATTTTATGAAATTATTTTTATATTATACTATTTATTTTATTAATTTCATTATTTATTTTAATTTTTATTTAAATATTTTATCACTAAAAAGGTTTAATGAGAATTTAATCATTATTTTAAAAAATATAAAATTATAATTACATAATAATATATATTTTTCTGAAAAATACAAATAGAATTTATATAATAAAATTTATGTAGTTATGCCATTTTATGTCATTTTACATTTACTAACTAGCTTATCAGCTAGTTTTACCAAATATTTCTAATTAAATAAGCTAGCTTATCAACTCGGAGCTTATAAGCTAAGAGCTTATTAGCTAGCAGTTAGCTTATCAGCTAGAAGCTAGCTTATCAGCTACCAGCTAACTTATCAGCTAATTTTGCCAAACACATTCTTTGTAGGTAGAGCAGTAGAGGAGCCTATTTTCTTGCATTGCAACTAATTAAATGTCATTTCTTTTACAAGCTCTTAAGCCAGAGTGTGTTTGGCAAGGCCAATAAGCTAACTACTGGCTTATTTGACTAGCTTATAAGCTAGTTTGACCAACACAAAAGTATTTGGTAATGTACATCAAAGTAGCTTATTTTAGGAGCTTCTAGCTTATAAGCTACAAGCTAGTTCACCTAGCTTCTAGTTTGTAGCTTGTAGCTTATTTAATTTTCTTCCATCACTACCCCTTATATTTTAATACATTTCCCTCATTATTCTTAATTTCTTTTTACCTATTATTATATATTTTCAATTTTAGTGATAAAAATCTTTCAATTTCTTTTTACCTATTATTACATATATATAATAAGTAATTTAAAAAATTACGAATAATTAAATTGTTATTTTCTTTTCACTATTTTATGAAATTATTTTTATATTATACTATTTATTTTATTAATTTCATTATTTATTTTAATTTTTAATTAAATATTTTATTACTAAAAAGTTTAATAAGAATTTAATTAATTTTTTAAAAATATAAAATTATAATTGCATAATAATATATATTTTTTCTTAAAAAGTACACAAATAGAATTCATATAATAAAATTTACGTAGTTATGCCCTTTTATATCGTTTTACATTTATTAACTAGCTTATCAGCTAGTTTTACCAAACACTTCTAATTCAATAAGCTAGCTTATCATCTCGGAACTTACAAGTTAGAAGCTTATCAGCTAGCTTATCAGCTAGAAGCTAGCTTATCAGCTACCAGCTAGCTTATCAGCTAGTTTTGTCAAACGCACTCTAGGTCAACCCCTATCGCCAACATTGCGAGTCTAAATCGATATACCGTGAGAATTTTCATCCCATTTTTTTGCTCATTCAATAAACCAACAAGAAATTAACACAACACACGAATTCACCTAATTCTTTCACCATCTTTTCGTATTTTATATGAGGTGCGTGAGTGAGTCAAAAGTAATAGTTTCTTTCTTGTACAAGTCCAAAATTATAGTTAATGACGAGAGCATACATCTTTTTTTAATTTTTGTCACACCTCATTTAACTTAAGCTCTTTTAGGGCATGTTTGGTTTGTGTTTTCATTTCCTGTTTCCATTTTCTGTTTTTTGTTTCCAGCATTTCCAGTTTTTCCTTTGTAAAATTCCAGAAAAATGAAAACAGAATGGAAACAGGAAATGAAAATATAAACGAAACATACCCTTAATTTTTTAATACTAGGTCAAAAAGTTAAACTTTTTAAATTCAAAGAATGACGGCAAGCAAATAAATTAATTAGAGTATTTTTTCCATCATTCTCGTTTATCTATCTACTTCTATAGACTTAAAAAATCCACTTCTATAAATTCTTTCCCCTCCCGTGTTACTCTCTCTCTCGCTTTACCCTCATCACTCTCTCTTTTTTACATCTCTATGCTTCATTCTATCCCTCTCCTTTTTTACGTTTACATTTTTAAGATCTTTTTATTTTTTATCACACATTCCTAATTTCCTATTATTATGGATAATATTGTTCCAGATTAAATCACAATTATTTATTATTTCTATAAAAAAAATATTTTTCTCTCATTATCCGTTTCTATTTATCTATTTTATGATAAAAAACACATATTAAGAAATACAACAAATGTGTTAATTTACATTAAATTTGAAGTATTGTTTTAATATATCATTTATCTCTTTATTTTGTTACATTTTCTCACTTGAGTGTTTTTTAGTTTTATTATTCTCATTTTAGTAAATTGAATTTTATTGTGAACCACGAGTATTCTCATTTCTCCACGGGAGGTCATCTTGCTCCTACTATCTTTTTGCCTTTTTTAACCACATTTTAATTTCCTTTTTTTATTATTTATTAAAATAAATTTTCTCATCATCCCTTCCTAATTATTTGTTACAATACATAAAAACACAAATAATTTAGAAATCTAGAATTTTAATAAAATAGATAAATAAATAAATAATACTTATAATTGTATTTCAATAATGTTGGTTATAAAAATAGAAGTTTTATAATAATAATAGTAAATATTAATATAACCGTAATTAGGATATAATAATATAATATTCTAAATATTAGGAGAGATGTCAGATTATTGAGATTTTAATCAAATTTGATTGTATTAAGTATAATAATTAAATCAGAGTAAAGAAAAAGGGTATAATAAAATTATTAGAAGATAAACCATATTATTAAGATTACAATTAGTCTTAATTGTTATAAATATACTAATTATTATAGTAATATAATCATATCAAGATCGATAGGGACAACATTAGGAAAGAGATATGCTTTTAAGATCAGACTTTAAAATAGGAAGAATGACATCACAAGAATTAGGGATGGGAAAGTAATACCAATTTTAGGATAATATTTAATTATAAGATTTGAATTTAAGTGTAAATGAATAAGAATCATATAAATAAGGAAAAGTGCAATTTCATGAATTATAGAAGATTAAATTAAGGATATTGCATAAAACTATATCATAATCATAATAATAGTAGTAATAATAGTTATAATAATAATGTATTAGGAAATTGGTTTAATAATGATTATAAGATAATATAAAATTAAGGTATCTAAATATCAATTTTAATAGAGTCAAATTAATTTTAGAAGATATATATATATATAAAATAAAGTACCATTTATTTATATTATATATATATAATACGTATATCAAGTGAAGGAAAGAAAAAAAAAAAGGGTACCGAACTTTAATACCCCCTTCCCTCTTTAGTTATCAAGGAGCTCCCTCCCTCTTTGGCTGGGTCGCGCGCACCCTGGGAGTTATGCCGCTAAGCGGCGGGCGAGAGTGAGAGAGTGATTTAGCAAGAAAAAAAGAGAGAGTGAGAGAAGAAGAAGGATTGGGTAGAGGCCTCCCCATCATCTCCTAGCTTGGATCTCCATTATCCTCTTCCTCCTCCTCCATTGTTGCTCAATTTGAGGTGAGTAGAGCTCACACACTTTCACCTCATCATGTGGGTGCTTCCAATATGATCCCTATTCTCCTATTCCCCTTCCTTTTAGCTTATGGATGTTGTATTATAGTTGGATTAGAGAATATTCATGTTTTGAATTGTTTATCAACTTGTAAGTGAAACCCCTAGGTTAGGAGAAATTGGGGATTTTGGGATTTTGTGGGTGAAATGTTGTTGGGTGATTATTATAGATGATTCTTGATGTTTTATGATGGTTTTGTTATAGATAGATGTTATTGCACATGCTAAGATTTGTAAAGGAGAACATGTTTAGATATAGAAAAATTCATGAACTATGTATTGTGGGTGCATTGCATCCGGGCCTTTGGCCAATTAACCGGAAAACGATTTTTAAGCCTTGTCTCCCAGAGAAAATGAGTTTTGGCTTCGGCCCGAGTAAAAATGGCTTCGGCCCCAGTTACGGCTTCGGCCCCAGTTTTGGCTTCGGCCCCAGTTCATCTTAATTAATCAAGATTGGACTTCAGTCCCCAGTTAATAGGACTTCGGTCCCCAGATAAAACACGGGTTTCGGCCCCTAGTTAATTGGCGGTGTTATGCCCAAGGAAGACGTTCCTTGTAGTCTGAGCTCAGGTCTAGCCCCAGATAGTGAAAAGACCCCATCTGCCGGGTAATGCAGGTCATGCATAGCATATCTATTTTCCATATTTGCATTAAACATCTTGTATAGTTGAGTGAGATTGTAATGTGGTAATTGAAATAGTTATGCATGACATGTTGAATGATATGTTGCATGTCATATGTCTGCCTCCCTACACTGCCTGTTGCATGCTTTGCTCGCTGTGACCATAGTCTCACCCCACGTTTCGGGGATATATTTTAGTTATGCAGGTTATTCCAGGTTATGCTCAATGGAGAGGAAGCTTTTGGGGTGGGTCACACACTCCCAGTAACCAAAGGGAAGTCTTCAGTGGAGAATTATTTGTAATTATATAGAGATGTTATTGGAGATTTGATTGTAGTGGCTATTTAATTGATGTATGATGTAGAAGTCCATAGTTTGGCCATGGAGGCCTATTGTTATTGAATTGGATTAGTGATTATGCTATTATGAACTGCACTGGTGTTTTGTTGGTTTTCATGTGAATCTGGAAATTGGGAAACGTCCAATTTTCAGGGGAAACTCTGCCGGATTTCCGGTAGAAGTTTATGGACCTTAACATATCAAGTGTTGGTCCGCCCCCATGTTTTGATTTAGAATTTGTGTTGGAATTCAGGATGTTCGAATGATGTGGAAACCTAAGTAAACGTTGGATTGCTTAGGCGTATTTTGTGATTGTCTGTCGATCTCAGAAATGGCGCGAAATAATTTCAGAAATTTGGGAATAGTGTTTCCAACAGACATTATTCTTGAATTAAGAAATTAGGACGTTACATTTTGGTATCAGAGCAGTTCAATCCAATTGGACTGTGGTTAGGTTAGTTGCCCGTGGCTTACTATGATTCCACCGTACCCCGTACTCAGTGTAGGGACTGATCACCCCTCTACTTGGTGCGTTGTACCCGGGATCATGGTTAGTGACGTAAACAGGTTGCCTTGTTAAGGGAGTTTGGACATTTCCCCAACAAGGTTAGAGCCAACCACATGATAAATAGGAGATTTGGAGGGAATATATTGAGTAGACTCCCTAGTAGGGAAATGGAGCATTGTTTACTTGTGTTTACACCTTTAGTGGCAGGTAGAGGTTAGAGGGGAAGTGTGAGACTCATGGGAGGTTAGAGGAACCTAATGCCATTAGTGAAGGGGGAGTAACCCTAGCTCTTAGTGAAGTTATTTACCATGGGGTTAATGTAATCTTAAAGATAATTCAAGGGATTTAATTAGGACCTTTAATCTCACATTCTTATTTAAATCCATGTCAGTGTATATTAATGTTCATGGTTGTTAGTAGTTGCACGTTGGTGACGTAATTTATTTGAGTAGGATGGAATGTTTGATTTACCTGACTGAATTTGAATTTCTTGGATTAAGATTTACCTAAATTAGGATTTGAATAATCTGCATAATTTGAATTTTAAACTGAGGATTAGAATTTCATTAGATTATGTGATATGGAAAATATGTATCTTCTTGAAGTCGAATTTTAAGATTAGGATTTGATTTTGGAAAATTTGTTAAGATTTAGTTAGAGTTGGATTAAATAATCAACCTAATTTGGATTTATATCAGTTTAGATTCGAGTTGTAGTTACAAGATGAGTTAAAAGAATGAGAAGGTTTTGCTTGATGTTGAATTTAGATTTTTTTTGAAAATTGGGATTAGTCTATGTTGAATTTAAATTAGGATACATATATATATATATATATATATATATATATATATATAGTTGTTTAATTTTGAATTTAGATTCCCATATAAGGTCCTATTTAGATTTGAATTAAAATGTTTTCAAGGATAGAATTTGTTATAAAAAAAATGTTTGGATTTAAATTGGAGGATTTTGAGATTAGATTATCTTATGAGTTTAATTTTTAGGGGAAGCTAGGAATTTATGAAGTGTAGCTAATATTTCGATAAAGGTAGTGATAATAGCAACTAATAAACTATTTTATAGCATTAAGAAATTGAGATGAAATTAGATATTATTTGTGGGATGATGTATAAAAAATAATAATAATATTTTATTTATTTATTTATTTATTTATGATAGTATAAATTTTATTTTTAAGATAAATGTTATTTTATTTTTATGGAGCATGTTGATTATTGTGACTAATTTTATTTGTTAATAGTAGACTCTTTGTGACTAGAATTGATATATACATATGTGTTTGAGATAATGCTTTCGTAAGGAAGTAGTGTCTACTGTTCCCTATATAATTTTAAGGATTGTTAGAGGAAAATAGGAATTTTAGGATAACACAAGGTAGATAATTATTAGAGAGAGATTGTAGTATTTTAAAATATACCTTACCCCATCAAATATTGTGAAGATAAATAAAAATTGTTAGGAAGTAAAAATGATGATGATATGAAACTAGAAAATTAAGGATAGTTTTACAAAGTTTATATAATTCAACATTAGGCATTTACTACAAAAAAAAACTTTGTACTATTTATATTTACTTGAAATTATAACAATATCTAAATTTAGAATAAAAAAAACAGTTTAAGTGTATAAATCTTCACAGCTAATTAAAATTGGGAAAGACATGAAATGAGAACTATAAGTGGATCTTTAGATCTTAGGGTAAAATTATAATGGTCTGAAGTTGTATTCAATTGATGAAGGATACGAGGAAAATATTATAAGGGATTAAATTACTTTCAAATATAGAAATCTTTCTAGAGTAATGATGAAATATTAGAACCTAAGAAGTTGGATATTGTTCTGCACAAAGTTTAAGTGAACTTTTATTTGAGAAAAACTGTTAAGCTTGTTTTTACGGGTTAGATATAGAGATTTAATTTTTAACTGATAGTTTGAAGGATAAAGATTTGATATTGTATGATTTACCGGGTAGAGATTTAATCTTTTTAGAGACAAATATTTCTTTTACTTTGATGGTTTAAAGATAGGAATGTTATAACTTCGAAAATTTTATAGTTATACTTAAAAGGTTTCTAGAAAAAGACCAAATCTCGAGCCTGATAGAAATTTGATTGGTTGTGTACGTATATGGTTCAGAGGTGTTGATTTATCATTGGAGCTAGGTGGATCTCGATAAGGATATGTTACAGTTTAGATCGTTTTATAATCAGGATATGATCATTAGTAAAAGGCTCACATATTTATCGTTAATTAGGCTATGATCCTTGAATGTGTTGAAATTAATTATTTAGTAGTTGCATATGCCTTTGATCTTAAGAAAATATTTAGAATTTATACTTGGAGACATGGATCTTAGGTTTATGATATAAAATTGATCTATGGGTTATGATGAATTTGACTGGTGATTATATGGTTTTAGTTTAGAAATATGATTTATTTTGAATTTTGGTTTTTTGGTTTTTAATTATTATTAAAGATATAAGATAATAAGGTGATGTTCAACCCAAAGCTATATGTTACAATACATAGTGTCATAGACTTAAGTTTAAGAGAACAGTAAGACAAATTTTGAGGACAAAATTTATTTAAGGGGGGTGGAATTGTAACATCCCAAAAATTTAGAAATCTAGAATTTTAATAAAATAGATAAATAAATGAATAATACTTATAATTGTATTTCAATAATGTTGGTTATAAAAATAGAAGTTTTATAATAGTAATAGTAAATATTAATATAACCGTAATTAGGATATAATAATATAATATTCTAAATATTAGGAGAGATGTCAGATTATTGAGATTTTAATCAAATTTGATTGTATTAAGTATAATAATTAAATCAGAGTAAAGAAAAAGGGTATAATAAAATTATTAGAAGATAAACCATATTATTAAGATTACAATTAGTCTTAATTGTTATAAATATACTAATTATTATAGTAATATAATCATATCAAGATCGATAGGGACAACATTAGGAAAGAGATATGATTTTAAGATCAGACTTTAAAATAGGAAGAATGACATCACAAGAATTAGGGATGGGAAAGTAATACCAATTTTAGGATAATATTTAATTATAAGATTTGAATTTAAGTGTAAATGAATAAGAATCATATAAATAAGGAAAAGTGCAATTTCATAAATATAGAAGATTAAATTAAGGATATTGCATAAAACTATATCATAATCATAATAATAGTAGTAATAATAGTTATAATAATAATGTGTTAGGAAATTGGTTTAATAATGATTATAAGATAATATAAAATTAAGGTATCTAAATATCAATTTTAATAGAGTCAAATTAATTTTAGAAGATATATATATATATAAAATAAAGTACCATTTATTTATATTATATATATATAATACGTATATCAAGTGAAGGAAAGAAAAAAAAAGGGGTACCGAACTTTAATACCCCCTTCCCTCTTTAGTTATCAAGGAGCTCCCTCCCTCTTTGGCTGGGTCGCGCGCACCCTGGGAGTTATGCCGCTAAGCGGCGGGCGAGAGTGAGAGAGAGATTTAGCAAGAAAAAAAAGAGAGTGAGAGAAGAAGAAGGATTGGGTAGAGGCCTCCCCATCATCTCCTAGCTTGGATCTCCATTATCCTCTTCCTCCTCCTCCATTGTTGCTCAATTTGAGGTGAGTAGAGCTCACACACTTTCACCTCATCATGTGGGTGCTTCCAATATGATCCCTATTCTCCTATTCCCCTTCCTTTTAGCTTATGGATGTTGTATTATAGTTGGATTAGAGAATATTCATGTTTTGAATTGTTTATGAACTTGTAAGTGAAAACCCTAGGTTAGGGGAAATTGGGGATTTTGGGATTTTGTGGGTGAAATGTTGCTGGGTGATTATTATAGATGATTCTTGATGTTTTATGATGGTTTTGTTATAGATAGATGTTATTGCACATGCTAAGATTTGTAAAGGAGAACATGTTTAGATATAGAAAAATTCATGAACTATGTATTGTGGGTGCATTGCATCCAGGCCTTTGGCCAATTAACCAATTAACCGAAGACGTTCCTTGTAGTCTGAGCTCAGGTCTAGCCCCAGATAGTGAAAAGACCCCATCTGCCGGGTAATGCAGGTCATGCATAGCATATCTATTTCCATATTTGCATTAAACATCTTGTATAGTTGAGTGAGATTGTAATGTGGTAATTGAAATAGTTATGCATGACATGTTGAATGATATGTTGCATGTCATATGTCTGCCTCCCCACACTGCCTGTTGCATGCTTTGCTCGTTGTGACCGTAGTTTCACCCCACGTTTCGGGGATATATTTTAGTTATGCAGGTTATTCCAGGTTATGCTCAATGGAGAGGAAGCTTTTGGGGTGGGTCACACACTCCCAGTAACCAAAGGGAAGTCTTCAGTGGAGAATTATTTGTAATTATATAGAGATGTTATTAGAGATTTGATTGTAGTGGCTATTTAATTGATGTATGATGTAGAAGTCCATAGTTTGGCCATGGAGGCCTATTGTTATTGAATTGGATTAGTGATTATGCTATTATGAACTACACTGGTGTTTTGCTGGTTTTCATGTGAATCTGGAAATTGGGAAACGTCCAATTTTCAGGGGAAACTCTGCCGGATTTCCGGTAGAAGTTTATGGACCTTAACATATCAAGTGTTGGTCCGCCCCCATGTTTTGATTTAGAATTTGTGTTGGAATTCAGGATGTTCGAATGATGTGGAAACCTAAGTAAACGTTGGATTGCTTAGGCGTATTTTGTGTCTGTCTGTCGATATCAGAAATGGCGCGAAATAATTTCAGAAATTCGGGAATAGTGTTTCCAACGGACATTATTCTTGAATTAAGAAATTAGGACGTTACAATTTACGTTACATTTAATGTAAATTTTTCAATATATCATTTATTTCTCTATTTTATTCATTAAAATGTTTTCACTTATTATTTCTTTTATTTATTTTATTTATCTATTTATTTTATATTAAAATTGTTTCGCCCAATAAACGTGTCATGTCTTCTCACTCATGTTTTTAGTTTTTTATTCTCAATTCAATAAAGTGGTTTTTTTTCTGAACCACATGCATGCTCTATGGGTGGCAGTTCTGCTCCAACCATTTTTTATCACACATTCATTTTCTTTTTTTATTTTTATTTTGTTAAAAAAATTCTTATTATTCGTTTTTATTAATATGTTTAATTACAAAATTGATTTCATTTTATAAACCAAGAGTATCCTCCACGGGGTAGTCATGCCCATACCATTTTCCCCTTTTTATCACACTTTAATTTTATTATTATTATATTAAAATATTTACTCTCATTATTTATTCCTATTTATTTGTTTCATTACATAAAAATAAATATTAAAAAATATAAAAAAATGTGTTGAGTTATATTAATTTTAATGTGTTTTTCTCGATTATATCATTTTTTAGTTTCTTTATTCTTGCTTAATAAACTCATTTCTTTTATAAACCATATGTATCATTTACATGAGGCAGTTATATTCCTATTGTTTTCTTTTTTTTCTCCTTTTTTGTCACACTTTTATTTTTTTTTACGAAACACTTTTTTTTTGTTATATTAAAACAGTGACTCCTATCACCAATTTCCGATTATATGTTTCATTTCATAGAAGCACATTTTAAAAAATACAATAAATCTATTGATTTACATTAAATTTAATGTCATTTTCCAATATATAGTTTATTTCTCTATTGTATTCATTAATATTTTATCTCTTTTATCTATTATTCTACTTACTCTATATTAAAATTGTTTCCCCATATCATGTTTTCTCACTTGTTTTTTTTTTAGTTTTTTTATTCTCTGTTCAGTAAGGTGATTTTTTTTGAACCACGGGTATTCTCCAGTCATTTTCTTTTTTTATCGCACATTCATTTTCTTTTTTGTTATTATATTAAAATGTTTTCTCTTATATTTCATTTTTATTAATATGTTTCATTACAAAAGTGTTTTATTTTTATGAACCACAAGTATATTCTCCACGGGGTAGTCCTGCTCATATTGTTTTCTTTTTTTTCCCTTTCTTGTCACCTTTCAATTTTATATTTTTTCAATATATCATTTATAGTCGTACAAAAGTGATTCATGAATGTGTTATTTATATTAGAGTCAAAGTATTTTTCAACATATCATTTATATCTCTATTTTATTCATTAATATTTTCACTTATTCTCTCTTCTATCTTTTATATATTAAAATTTAATGTGTTTTTTATATATTATTTAATTCTCTATTTTAGTCAATATATAATGTACATGTATCATGTTTTCTTACTTGAGTTATTTATTTATTTTTCTAGTTTCTTTGTTCTCATTTCAATAAAGTGATTTTTTTTGTGAATCTCGTGTACCCTCCATGAGAAGCCGTCTTACTCCTATGTTTTCTTTATCACACTTTCTTTTATATATATTAAAATAATTTTTCTCATTATTCGTTCCGATTAATTTATTTCATTATAAAAGTGTTTTTTTTTATGAACTATGGGTATTATCCATGAGAGAAAATCATGTTCCAACCTTTTTTTCCTTTTTTTTATCACACTTTCATTTTCATTTGTTTTATTATTATACATGTGTCACATTTTCTCAGTTTCTTTTTTTTAGGTTTTTTTTAGACTTTTTTTTCTCACTTCACTGAAGTGATTTTTTTATGAACATCAGATATTCTTCACGGGAGACAATCATGTTTCTTCCATGAACATCCACATACTAATGGGGCTTACTCTTACAACAAAGGTTTTTTTTCCATACACTTTATACAGATTTAAAGTGATTAGGCTGTAAAATACTAGGATCTCAATTCTCAAATCTCAATATATTTTAAATTTATAATCATATTAATAATGTATTTATTACTTTTTTTCTATAAACATAATAAAAACGTGCTTTTCACATTCTACTAATTGTGGTATATTTTTTATGGGAGTCTTGTTCGAGTCGGGTAAAATCTCTATGGCGACAAAGTTCTCCCTCCAAATATTTAACACAACTACATATTCTCAAACTCGAGATCACTGCATGATTAGGTTATTAGAACAATCCCTTATCAGTTAATTCACATACTCAACTATTACTCATATTACTATATATATATATATGATTATATTGTAAGTTAATTTTATTATAAAAATCAAATAATATATGTAAAAATTAACATTACACACAACACAACGGGCACCACGCTAGTTTACAAAGAAAGCAATGTTAAGAAAATTACAATAAAAAATCAGTGTCCCGTCTCAGTCACTGATCCATTGCAATTAATGAGCTACCTAGGCCGCACCCTGTTTTATACTCCACTCTCCGGGGACGAGGAAATGTCTCTCCCTGTTTATAAGTGACACTGTGGAGATGTCCTTGTTCTATTCCTTCCCAGTAATAATGATACTTGCCTTGCCACGCAAAGGACTTTTGGTGGAGTATCATTACAGGATTAAGTCCAAATTATTTGTTTTGACTTGATTACCAGTGGGTTTTATGACTTATTCCAACTTTTACTAGCTACATTTTCGGTGGAATTTGAACTAATTAACAGTAACCATAATGCCGTTTGGATTGAATCAAATGACGAGAATTGAGCCTGGAACCTGATTTGCAGTGAGCAAAGAGGTCAAATCTAAGCAAGATTTTCTTAATTATCTTAATTTACTAAATCATACGAATATGAACATTAACTGGTTGATTTTTACCCACTCACAAACTACTCATCCATGATTTTCGCCAAACACTAATCTGATTGGTTAATTCACTCTACAGTAAGCATTGGTGGCATTCATGCAACAGAAATTTCCACAACTAATAATTTATTTGAATTTGAAAGACAAACAAGCCAAAAACACACAATTTGCATGAGATTTTTTTTTCTTTGCTCCTATGTTGTTTCTCTCTATAAAATAATTAATTTTCATTTGACAATTTCCTTCAATTATAGTTTTTTAAAAAATACAATAAAACAAATAATATATCTAATGCCATGTGTAGTACATATATTGAAAGGAGGGGGGAGAGAGAGGTTCTAAATGTTTTTGTTAATTGAAAGGTCGGTGCGTGCTCTTCTTAGAGCTTATATAAAAAGGTTGCATCTGTTGTATATAATAATCAAATAAAGCATTCGTCCTGCCTCTGATGGGGATTGGGGATATGAAAACGATTCAGAAAATTGCACACCGCTTTTCTTTATGGGGCATAAAGAGACCACACAAGTCCACAAGTATTATTGTTTCTCCCATTACTATATACACCTATCAACTCTTCTTTACATAAAATCATCAAACTTCAATTTCACCAAAATCATCACAACCTACGTGATGAGGACAGTAGCCCCAGGCATATAACAATTAGAAAATGTATTCATACAGAAGATGAGATCAAAAGAGTGATGACAGACAAAGATCCAGCTATTACATAATTCTCCAGTAGAGTGCTGATTAAGAGGCCTATTAAAAAGACTATTTAAAAAAAAAAAAAGAGGCCTATTAAAAAGACAAGTATCCAGCCCAAGTGAAAGAAATCAATTAAAAAGCAAAAAAACACAAATGGAGCATAATAAGACCAGTAAGGTATGGAGATAAAAGTATATTTAATAAAATTAGCTGAGAAACAATCTGATTTAATTGAAAGTGTTTGATAAAATTATCAAATCTCGGATAACACGTTGTAGGAGCATAGACCTTACCCAACTCCAACTGGGCCATTGCTTTTCCCACCGGGTTTTTTACTATTCTCACCCCCCATATTTTTTGAAAAATTTTAAAACCCAAGATTGCCCTTCAGTTAATTGCTTTATGGACAAGGCTGTCCGGGAACCATTTCCGGACAACCTTACCTGTAAGCCATTACGGACAAGTCTGTCCGCTGTCCGGGGATAGTTACGGACAACCTTGTCCGGAAATTTCTTCACACCAGGAACAAACAAAAATCACAGTTAGGGAGAGAGGGGAAAGGCAAAACAGAGAAAGGCAAAATCTTTGTTCTATGAGATCAACCAGAAAAACCCAATGACCCAAAAACCATATTAATCACAGTTAAGGAGAGAGGGGAAAGGCAAAAGCATAAAAGAAAAGGCAAAGCATTCCTGCCACTATCCAGCTGCAAGTCCGTGACGGAGCAGCCGCCGCTCCACCACCTTCGTCTATGGCCGCGTCCCCCTCCCGCTGCAAGTCCAGCTATCACCGTTGCAGCCCGCCGTGCAACCGCGCACAGGGCCTCCACCACCGCGTCAGCCTCCGGTCAGAACCATCCACCACCGCGCGCGACCCATGCGCGATCCGCGTCCACAGGTGCGATCACCGCGAAATCAGCCAACACCGCGTCCACATGTGCGATCACCGCTCCGTCACGGATTCCTTCCCCTTTCTTTCAGCCCCACCGCGAAATCAGCCACCACCCCCGCACGATCTCCCTTTTCCCCTTTGCTAGCCCCACCGTGTTTATTTGATTCTTCAACAGCAAAAAAGCTAGTGCACCTTGAAGCAAGAAGAAGAAGAGAGCGATTTTAGGGGTAAGCAAAGGGAACAACGAGGATGGAAGTAGGAAGGGGAAAAGGAGTAGCAGTAGCAAAGTGGGAGATGGTTTGAGGTTGAAACAGAGACTATTGGCTTTAGGGGAAGAAGAACAATCGTAAGTTAAAAAAAAAAAAAAAAAAAGGCTAACGGACAAGGCTGTCCGGGAATTGTTCTCGGACACCCTTGTCCGTAAGCCTTTTTTTTTTTTTTTTTGAAAAAATATAACTTCCGGACAAGTCTGTCCGGAAATGGTTCCCGGACACCCTTGTCCGTAAATCACTTTTTATAAAAAATATAACTTCCGGACAAGGCTGTTCGGGAATCATTCCCGGACACTATTGTCCGGAAGCCAATTAATTGAAGGGTAGATTTGGATTTTTCAAATTTTCAAAAATAGGGGGGTGGGAATAGCAAAATACGTGGTGCGAAAAGTAAAGGCCCTCCAACTGTGCTATTAGAGTTGGGTATGTAGTAAGCTAAACCGCCCGGCCCAAGAGCATAAAAAGATTTATTACTTGGCGCCACCGTTCGAATTTTCTGGAAGGATTCTCAACGGGTGAGTGAGTGAGCGAGCTTCTTTTTCTTGCTATTGTTTCAGATTGGTTAGTGGTCACCAATACCAAGTACTTAGGATTTAGGAACAACCTGAAAAAACACACACACAAGGACGAGGATAGAGACTAGAGACCCTCAATGGCTTTGTATGGAAGAGCCACAATGAGACTAGAGACCCTCAATGGCTTTGTATGGAAGAGCCACAATCACAGCAATATCTCGCGCTTTAATTTTCACCTCCAACTCTATCAGTTACACTTCACCTTTCTTCCGCACCCGCCTCCAATCATCACTGTTACCTCCACCCATCTCCACAATCCTTTCTGAATCCCTCAAAGTTTCCAACTTTCCACGGCATTTCAGCTCCACCAAGAAGAACATCGACACCAAGGTCAATTTCTCTCTCTCCAGTTCCGATTCCGAGAGTGAAGACGAAAATACCCAGAAAGCAACCGACAAGAACAAGAACCTGCCACCCCCTTATGACCCCTTCAGCAAGAAGTCAGCGATAGAAGACCCCAAGGACCCCAAGGACTTGCAACAGATATTCCACGACATGAGGAGCGGTGACGGGTTGTTCAACCACGCAGTGAAGATGTTCGACGCTTTGTCCAAAGAGGGTCTGACCCATGAGGCGTTGGAGCTTTTCGGGCAGATCAAAGACAAGGGTCAGATGCCCGACGTGGTGGCTCACACGGCCATCCTCGAGGCCTATGCCAATGCTGGTCAGCCAAAGGAGGCTCTCAAGGTTTACATGCGCATGCTTGCTTCTGGGGTCTCTCCCAATGCTTACACCTACGCTGTTCTCATCAAGGGACTTGCTGCTGATGCTAAGTTCTTGAGGGACGCCAAAAAATATGTTTTGGAAATGATGGACAAAGGGATGAGACCCAATGCTGCTACGTATGCCTCTGTGTTTGAGGCATTGGTGAGGGAGGAGAAGTTGGATGAGGCTGTGCAGTTGCTGGAGCAAATGAAGGCCAAAGGGTTTGTTCCTGACGAGAAGGCTGTAAAGGAGGCTCTGACCAATAACAGGGGCCCTGTTTACAGAACTGTCATAAACATTCTTTTTGGCAAGTAGCTAAAGATGTGAAGATGTAGTACGGACGGTTTGGAATTTTGGAGAGAATGAAATATGCAAATTTCTTTTGTCTTTGGTTTTATATATGTGCTTATTTTTGTTGGTTGTGTGTTCCCCTTTGATCCCCACATGAATGGTAAATAGGTATTACTAAAATAATCACAAATTCAGAAATCAGATTGAAATCTTAGAGAAGCTTGATTGAAAGAAAATTACAACGAAGGACCAACTCGTGTGATATTTACTATTAATATCAGGAGCAATTGGAAACATCAAACATAGTGGGAATATGGAGATATTCCTGTCTTTTTTTCTGAAACATATAAAGAATCATAAACATAAAAGCAGACAAAACAGAGCCATATAGTTAATGTTCAGCCGGATATCACTGCCGCAATGCAAATGATAAATAAATTTTACATTCTAGGGTAAAGAAAAAATAATCTAAGACCAAATGCGTAGACCTCTATAGAGATTACCAAACACGAGAGATGCAGAGCACTGATTCTGTAATTCTTTTGGGGAAGCATCTTTCAATTTCCTGAAGCTATTAGGCCATCACCAGTGGCAGCTCAAGTCTTAGTTAAGGTGGTACCAAAATTAAAGATGTGCAAACTAAAAAAAGTCTCGTTTTTTGGGACATTCCGAAGCCCGATGCCCAGATAGTCCACAATTAAAACAGGCACCTCCATAGCTGCCTCTGCAATGCACATTCAGATATCATGAGTTATATATCTTGTGTCAGAAGAAAATTACCAAACCTAAGTAAAAAAATTACTAAAACTTGTTTGATGATGAATACCTGCTTGATCGTCTGCCTCCAATTAGCCAGTCATCTCGAGACTTGCTGTTGCCAGATCTATAACTTCTACCACCTCTCCCATATGTATCACCAAACTCATCACCAGAGTCCTGGTCCCTGTGCCGTCCCCATGAGGTTTTAGAACCTCTCTGGTCCCTAGAACCTCTTTGCCTTCGGTTACTTTGATCTCTGTCAGAAAACTTTCCATAGTAATCACTTGGAGGTCCATCATCTTGCAAAGGAGGTAACTGCCAATACAAAGTAACATGTGGAATGACATTTATCAAATTAGTAATCCAATAAACTGGTTACTAAAATATTGTTTTGGTTGGGAGACAAAACATGCACAGCCATGCATAATACAACTCACAGAGAGAGATAAACAAAAATATTAACCAAATATTGTAATTTACCTTGGTGATCTTGGAAATAGTGTTTCCAGGTGGTATGTCCTTATTGAGTAACTCTTTAGCAATGTCCTCCGGAAGATCAAAAACAGCTCCTTGAATCTGATGTAGGCATTAGCAATTTTCAAATAAATTTAACAATGTGGACATGTGGTGATTAATAGGACAAATGTTCCTAAAAAGAAAATTAGACTACAGAATTAAACAATATTATTCAGATACAAAGTTACGAAGTTACAAACCCTTTCATCTGCAATTAAATGTATCTTTCCAACTTCATCAGCAGCTGGAGAATAAACATCAGAAAGAAACCCAGTGACTGATCTAACAGAAAGAGATCTTCTAGAAGTATCTGGATCTCGAGTCAGTTGTAACGTAATCCATCCCTGCAACACCAGCATTTTAATGAGCTAACAAGATAAATACAAAATCTTCAAAATAATTTTAATTCATGTAGAACCAACCCTGTCAGATATTTTTTGTAGAGTAGTTTTAATTTAAAAAGTAATCAAATAAGAACTATTTTTTCAAAATCTTAACTGGGTAGCAAACATAAAAATATTAAAACCAAATATACCAAGTTATCAGGTTAGTAATGCCTGATGAAATCAAATGATATTATATTGCAATATTTGGATTTTTCTATTAGAAGACGTACATGGCACATCCCTTACATACTGTTCATATAAATCATCACCTATAGTACTATCAAGAATATGGGGAAACAATAGATCTTTTAGAAAATTTAAGACTCAATTAATTCAATTGAGAATATATGTTTCTCCAATACCTGTTCATGGTTGATAAGAGACCTGGATGATGGAGGTCGAGAGAATCCACTCAGCTGTGCTAGTGCAGCTGCAAGAACACTTGCTCCCTGTTCCTCAACCAGTTTTTGTGCAGTTGCGGTGAAAACCTCAATAGACTCAGGATGAACTCTACTTAGTGTAGCAACAACTTGCTCAGCAGATGATTCCAAAATTTCTTTCATAGCTGGTGGACTAATAAATTCAAATTTGCAGCCTACATCACGCTCAAGGGATCTAACAGTTCTCTTCTGGCTACTGGTGTACATTAGAACAGCAGTACCCTCTTTTCCTGCACGTCCAGTACGACCAGAGCGATGAACAAAAGTCTCAGGATCATTGGGAAGTTCATAATGTATAACCTGAAGAAAACAATGTAATGCCAAAAAAGTTTTTTAAAATGTTGAGAACAGACAGCAATATAATGTTAAACCAAAGCATACAAAACTTTCAATTCAGATGTAGATCTTAAACTTCTCTGGTGGTAAACAGAATTGAAATTCATATGAAAGAATTAGTCAAGGTACTGTTTTCACTGCATTTTTAAAAAATATAAAATTCCAATTGCCAAATCAGATTAAATAGTATAAAGTGACAAAAGCACAATTTGGTGTTATAAAGCTCTTGCCATGGGTACGGGGTTCAGAGAAGGGTCAAACCCATTGTGGGTCCACCACAGTAGGAAGTTTTACCTTGCATTCGCAAGAGGCTGATTCCCCGACTCAAACCAATGGTGTACAGATTAAGGGTTTGTTTGATTTACAGTTGGGTAGAATTGATTTTGATAGATTTATAGAATCAATGACAAGAAATGAATGATGCATAATTTATGAAGCATGTTAGATGGAAGTGATTTAAAATCAATTTCACATAATTGATTCCGACTGTTCACAACTGGGAACCAAATAGGTACTAAATAGTGCACAGTGATAAAGATTGAATACTGAGGTCAGATGTATTAAAAATATCAAATAGTCCAACTGTTAGAGATAGAGAGAGACCAAGAAAAACTGTAGATCAGATCAGACCATTACGAGAGATTTAGAGGTAAATGATCTATCTTTAAACTTAATACATAACAGACAACTATAGCGTTATGTGATCGATGTAGAAGACCCCATCTAATGGAAAAAGGCTTGGTTGTTATTGCTGTAGTAGCAGAAATATCAAATATCTCCTTATATTAAAACAGACAGTCCAAAGTAAACTACTACAAGCGACCCAAATGTAAGACTTGAGAAATCCTAATCCAGAGTAGCTAATAAAGTCCTAATCTAACCTAGAGATATGATATCTCAAGTCTCAAATTTCAAGACACTAAATTTCCAACAATCAAGTTAAAACATAAATCTTCAATTAAAAACCCTTATTTCCAAATTATAATAATCCAAGTTGTGGGCTTATTACTTCAACCTCAGTAAGCATTAAATATAAAATGCATAATAAAAAGTTTAAAAACTGCTAGAATTTGAGAAGACCCTTATGAACCAAGACTGCCATAAGGAGTTTTGACGTGGACCAAAAAGCATCACTTTGAACTTACCAAATCAACATTTGGAATATCAAGTCCACGAGCTGCAACATCAGTGGCAACAAGCACTGTGAATTTCCCTTGCCGAAAACCATTCAATGTTCTCTCTCTTTGATGCTGAGAGATATCACCATGCAGTGCTTCAGAAGCTATACTATTTGTCAGTGACAATGATACTTCATCAGCATCCCTTTTTGTCTGTGTGAAAACGATAGCCTTCCCACCCTTTGCATAAACCTTAAAGACATAGTAACATTCAATAAATTATTGAACTGCCTTCTCTTATGTTCAAAAGTAACTTAAAGTAGATTTGGAAACATATAATTAACTGAATTAATATATATTTTAAATTTGTAACAGTAAATGAGTCTTAGAGAATACACAGCCATAACTTTGTGTCAAGGTATTCAACATGAATTACAACCCAATATGAGAATCATTATTAAAAAACTAGCTTGCTCAAAATATGTATGACAGCCAAATTATGGAGTTTTTTTTTAAACAATTGGTAACCTGCTTCATTCAACCATCACAGAAAATCACTGAACAAGTTTTTAATGTATTATTATTTGAAATAATGTTTGGTTTCCAGATCTAAAAATCTCAGTAATTTAATAAATTTTCTCAGCATGCTTAATATAAAGCCCCTCAAGAAAAGCAAACTGCAGAGATTACCAAACATCAAGCTAAGATTGTGGAAAATTACTGCAAACTTACAGTTATAAGATCTGAAAGCATTGTCCGCTTTGAAGTTGCAGTGGCTGATATAGCATAAAGTTTGATCCCTTCAGCAAGCTTTTCTTCTTTCTCACCGACCTTGTTAAAAAGAAAAGTGAAAAGCATCATAACCATTTTTTGGGGAATAAGATACATCATAATTATAATAACCTAAAGTTTAGTAAGCACGATTCCAGCTGTTTGACAGAGAGCATTGGAAGAAAATGTGAAGTAGATTTAGTTCTAGTCCAAATTCATCAATTCTTTCCTTCTTTTCTCTCCAAATCCACTATACCAAACATAAGAGGCTTCCAAAAAGATGAAAACAGAATCAAGATGAGGAATCGCAGCACTACAGTACACTAAAATATTCATAACAGGTGGTGCATCCTTGCAAAGACCATGTTATGACTAGCTTTTTTACCCTCTCAAAAAATGCTCAGTAATAAGTCAGTAGTCAAGTTAAGGATTATGCTA
Organism: Sesbania bispinosa; assembly: GCA_026901365.1. Lineage (NCBI taxonomy): Eukaryota > Viridiplantae > Streptophyta > Magnoliopsida > Fabales > Fabaceae > Sesbania > Sesbania bispinosa. Next base: position 94,428 of record QLOH01000894.1, read on the forward strand.
AGACACAGAGTCAACATGAAAGTCTTTCTTCTCAAGCAGTTCCTGCCATTCAAGTGAATTTTACATCAATAAGCCTCCAATAGTTGAGGTAGGTTATATCAATCTCACTCTATAGTCTATGGTCAGCAGCACATAGAGGGAATTCAATTTGTAAAAATAAAATAAATGAGACATCTAATTGGGAATCTGATGCGTGTATTCTCTCGGAACAAAATTTTGACTTCTTTCTGCAAAAGTTTCATCACATACTCACTGCCAAGGCTGAGACTGTTTTATAGCCATACTTCTTTCAGCTACAATCCAATGTATCATACAGAACCTGTTTCATACCACAGCATCACCCCTTGCTAATGAGAACTATAAGATGACCATGTCACCCACTATTCTGTTAATAAATATGTTAACTAACAAAATAAATCACGAAAAGGTACGAGACTAGTGTCAGATAAAGAGAATATTGCCAACACAATTATATGCTGACATCTAAAGTTTGCACTACTTAAACTAACACATATTTAGTCAACTATACTTACATATATTTGGAGAGAAGTCAAAAAGTAGAAAAAATTTACCAAATCAATTGTCAATGGGTTGTTCAAATATTTTCTTGACAGTTTCTTCACCCAACCCGGCATGGTTGCAGAAAAAAGCATGGTCTGCCGCTGAGATGGGACCTTTTCTAAAATTACCTCAACATCCTCCTCAAACCCAACAGCAAGCATCTGATCAGCTTCATCAAGGACCAAATACTGAACTTCACTCAGTTTAAGGGTGTTCCCATTTATTAGGTCAATTATTCTGCCAGGTGTTCCAACCACCACATCAACACCACGCGAGAGTGCATTTTGCTGGGTTACATATGAAACACCACCATAGACACAAACTGTATTTAGATAAGGAGCAGATTCTTTTATCTCTTTCTCTACTTGCTTTGCTAACTCCCTTGTAGGTGCAAGGACCAATACTTTCGGAAGACGACCAGACCGCCTGCAATTAAAGGAACAAGCAAATACATCAATATATCAATCAAGCCTAAAATTAATAGTGTGTACTATATTTAGTGAAAAATGCAAATTAGTACCCTAAAATTTATATCATAGTGCCCTGTAGGATTATTTTGCATATTTTGAAATCATTAGGGTGCCAAACACACCCTTTAAACATGAGGTTAGGAACTAAATTGCATATAACGGCAAAAATCAAAGTACTAATTTGCACTTTTTTCCATATATTTATATGCATGAATGATGTGCACCTTTGAGGACTTCGTTCATCATCGTTGAGACTTTTAATAATTGGAATTCCAAAAGCTAATGTCTTGCCAGTCCCAGTCTTTGCCCGAGCAATGATATCTCTACCTTGTAGTGCAGGCAGTAACACAGCTCTCTAAACACCAAAAATAAAAAGGTAAATTAAGACTAGGCATCTTCTTACACTATCTACAATCATTGTTGTTGAAAATAAAAATTAATAAATAATCATGGAGACCTGAATGGGGAAGAGATTAGTGATTCCACGCTTGTGGAGTGAATCAACGAGTTGCGAAGGCAAACCAAGCTTGGAAATGTCGAGCTCGTTGTCATTGACAGTGGCAGGGGTCTCGGCCTCATAATCATAGCGAAATTGGTCGTCGAAACCAAGAGTGCCCTTGAAGGCTTCTTCAGTGAGGAGGGAAGAGTTGGGAGTGGCAATGGCGGAAGTAACAAAGAGAGTGTGGGTTTGTTGGGGTGAGTTCGGAGGAGAAAGGTGTTGTTGAAGCGGGATAACGAAACGGAGGCCGTTGTAGCAGTTGGTCTTTTAAGAGAGGAGGTTTGGTATATGGAAGAAAAGGCTGCAATGGAAGAAGCCATTTTGTGAGTAGCAGTAGCGGCGAGGAGATAAGGCCACGCACCTTTGCCTCGCGGAATGAATGTCCTTTTAAACCTCCACCCAGTCAGTCAGTGGAATATTTGAATTCGGGTCATTTCCGGGTCCTGCCCGCAATGCAATAATTATTTTAAGATTTAAATTTGATTACTAAAATCGTAAATTCATAACTTCATCGTTAATTGCTCAACTTTAAAATTTTTGTTTTTTTTGTTACATGATGGAAAATGAAGAACAATGACATCCTAGCAAAAAAACACATGCCCTATCATACTTAGAGTATGAGGAGATTCCTGAAAGTTTATCTAAATAAATTACTCTTAATTTTATTAAGGCATAAAGCATAAAAAATTATCCTCTTTAAAAATATGATTCAAAGTGATAGTATAATCCACTGAAAGAAAATTTTCAATTTTTTTTAATTATGCACCCATATTGATGAAGATGAACTTGAGGATTAAAATTAATTATGTAATTTCTAAACAATTTGTTTAACAACATACAACCCTTTAACCCTCGTCCCAATCCAATTGAAGTTCATACATTAGAGCCATAAACTAAAATATTATCACAATAGTTGATATTACCATGGAACTCACAAAGGCAATTCCATGATCTCTTAGCAGTCCACCAAGAGCAACTCCATCATAGTTAGGAGGAATCCAACAGGCCAGTCTAGGAGGTTTGGGAAGATGGTTTGGGGTATGCTTTTAGAGATGAACTCAGTTTTGTCGTCTTCTATAAATCTCCTACAACGAAACAACAATAGGTATCATTGTGGAAGAGAATACATAACTAGTTTTTGTTTTGTATAGTTTATACTTTTCAAACACCTTAATCATAATCTCTATGTAATTAGATCTGTTAGATTAATACTAAATTCAATTATTAATAATGGACTCAACATCCACATGCTTTAAATGAGACACAACACTAAGAGATAATTTACAATCTATTAAACATATAAGTTTATTAAGGTATTGTTCTGGTGGTGATATTGGGTCGTTCCTTCAAGGCCCAATACAACCAAACATATCCAACGGAAAACAGGTCGGGTGTCCCGACCCGAGTTGACTTGTGAAACCTCTGTACAACCCAGACGAACCTCTAGCTGAGTGTATCCGAGTCAACCCAAATAGCCCGTACGGACAGAACTAATGGATCTTCTACAGGCCCACACGTCATTTCAGGCCTATAAAGGTCACTATTGGAAACGGGACATGTACGCATTAACTTCCTTGTAATTACTTCTCACCTGCCATAACCCGAACTGACCTTGAGCGTCGGAGTATCTTCTACAAGTACCAACCCATCTCATCCCGCATTGCGCAAGGAAACTGAGACAAGAAGACCAACCATAAGATCGGCATCCGAACCGAGTTCACCCCATAACAGGTATAAGCCTATTAATGCTTATGTGGGTTAATATAAAATAAACCCGTTTAGACGCAAACTATGTGAGTTGTTCGTTAACACGTAGATCAGTACGGATCAAGTCGGGCCGAGCCATGTTCCCTTATCTAATGCAAGTCGATCCACATGCTTGGTGATTAATTTAAATATTTTAAAATAATAAATAATACATTTAGTAATTTACACTCCATAACATCCATTATCATCTATTTAAAAATATGAATTTAATAACTATACAATACAACGTCGTTGCAAAGTTATTTTACATTGTCATCTAATGATGTGTTGACACATCATTTAATGAATTTAAAATGCATCAGTGTCATGTTTATTTAATAATGTGACAATAAAACATTGAATGTTGATGTTTTTTATTGACAGTGTATAGTAATAGAACTCTAAAAATATACCTTATTAATTAACATATACAACAATTTATACCACATAATTTTTCTCCTTCTCTCTTTTCATAATATCATACATCACATCTCACACTTTGTTTCTTTTCTTTCTTTGTCATTATTGGATGAGATTGTTGTACACATTCGTTGTGGTAAATACAATTTCTCCCTTACAAATACATTATTAGTAAGTGGAATATAAGATAATCCAAAACTTGTATATATTCCATTATTCCTATTTCCTACCAACTTATAACCGTTATATATTTCTTATTCTATATTAATAAACAAGAAATGAAACCATGATTGCTTTTGGCTTGAATCTCGAAAGACGTTAAATAAACAAATATATATTCATTCTGTAAGTTGGCCCTTGGGAGGTGTACGAAAATTGGAATAGAAGAAGGTAAAAATTCGCGTGTCGTCGGCACCGTGTTCCCTTCCATCTCCTTCCACAGCGAAGCCAACAGCCGCCATTATTTTGGTTCCTGCCATTCCTTATCTCCCTTTTGCAATTATTCGCTCTCTTCTTTGTCATCAAACAACTTCACAGATCTACGCCCCTTTTCTCTGCCTCCGATTTCGAATAATCAACCCCGATTGTGGCTAGGGTTCTCACTCTTTTCCTTCTGCTGAGGTGCGTATCATCCTTCCCTCTGCCAAACTTGTGCGCGGAAATGCGTCGTTAGCAACAGTTTTTGCGAAGGGAAATTTCTAAATTTTGGCCACCAAAATGGGGGAACTGGTTCCATCTACTTGTACGTCATCGCTTTCTTTTGCTCTAGTGGAGCCGTTGCCTTGGCCTTGCTTCACATTTATAGGCACCTCATGAATTACACCGAGCCCACTTATCAGCGCTACATTGTTCGGATCGTTTTTATGGTTCCGGTGAGTTATTTAACCAGAATGCCTCTTTCTATTTTTGTTAATTGCACAAAGATTCATTAGTAGTTATTTGATCGAACAATAACCTAACCTTATATGTGTCGAAGTTGAAATATCAAATTAGATGTACATCATCGTACATTGCATCCACGGCAGAAAAGGATTGTGTGAAATGGGGTATTTATGTGAATGGAAAGTGGGAATTGTGGATTGATTACCTTTCCATCCAGTTTCTTAGTCTATGTAGTGGAAAGTTTTGCAATTCTTTGCAGCTCCTTGTTAGGAAGTCTTACATTCTGTTAGACGTGTTAGTTGTTAGAGGAGAATTATCTCCTATTGCTGATACATCTTGCTATAGTTGCAGCCTCCCTTCTTGTATAAATAACCTGGTTGTACCCTTCATTCTACAATTTTATTCAATATGATCAAGTTTGGTAAGCTTTCCAAATTTCTCTCTCTCTGGTCCATCTCCTCCCATTACTGAACCACCTCAGTTGACTAAGACTCCTTGACTTGTGCTGATTCAAACTATTTGGTGTTGAAGCAAACTGCTTTACTAGCTGTAGCTGATGCATAAAGAGTGTATTTTTCTCATTCATCACAATTACTTTCACATGTTGTGTTTATGTCCTTTCCAAGTGGTTCTTCTGTGTGTGTGTGTGTATTCTATTAGTACTTCCTCTCTTCTTTTAATATTATAGAGCTCTTGATATTTCACCGGGGGAAAATACCAGTTTGTATTCTGTATTATGTCTCTACAATTTGATTGAATCATTTTAAATTTAATTTTCTGACAGGTTTATGCAACAATGTCATTCTCATCCCTTGTTCTACCTGAGAGTTCAATCTATTTTAATTCCATCCGGGAAGTGTAAGTTATTCTCCATTTCTGTATTTATTTTGGTAGTTGACTAGTTGTTGATATTAAGTTTGAAAACTTTTGTGTATGCTTTTTGTTCATTTGGGATTGATGGTTCACATGTGCACCTCGGTGTTTTTAGTTGTGTGATTTTGGAGATTGACTTGTATCCAGTTATGGATTATTTGGACATGTATAATAGCCATATACAATTGTTCTGTGGAAGTCTTGATTTTATGAACAGTCAGAAGTAGTTGAAGTAGTTGTAGGTGTCACTTTGTCCCGCAACCCCTTGAAGTTGATTTGTCGAACTTACTGGTTTGATATCCTACTCTGGATAGAATCCAATTCCAAGGATAAGATTTTATATCTTGTCCTTTTTAAAGATTGATTTAGCTTTCAAGCATGTCTGAAGATATGTAATTAGGTTATTTTCATCTTGTTAGCCACATGCTAAGGAATAGTATTATTCTTCTCATCTTCTGTGATTATGTGACTGAGATGGTGAAGGAGAGTGTTGCAGCAGCAACAGTGCTCACATATGCAGTCATTAGAATGAAATGACACTTCTGTTTTTTTCCCTTCCCTTATTAGTGTGATTTGACTATCTTTTACATTTTCTAGTGCCTATATAAAATTTTAGTTCATAAATCTCTCTTGTTGTTTGTTTTTTAAAACAAGATAAATACATTTTTTGACTTATTTATTAACTATGAGCATTGTATTTATTGCATTCTCTTGTCATCTTTTTCAGCTATGAAGCTTGGGTCATTTATAATTTCCTATCACTTTGTCTTGCATGGGTTGGTGGTCCTGGAGCAGTGGTCCTAAGTTTAAGTGGTCGGGTTATGAAGCCATCATGGTTTCTGATGACTTGTTGCCTTCCTCCTATAACCGCTAGATGGGTGAGAATTTTATAAATCTGATGCATATATTTGGGTTTAAAGCTTTTGTTCCTGAAAATGTTGTTTTATATTCCTTCAAAACTGATCCAAGAATTTTCCATGGAGTTTTAAGTATTACATAACTTTTGTGAGTGGTTAGGATTATGTAAGTAGTGCAATTTGAAAAACCTCAGAGAAACAAGAATTCTGGTACAAACTTGTAACATGGCAGCTTGATCATTATATCATAATTGATGGTCATCTCTCACTCCTGAACTTTTATTTCAGGCGTTTTATACGGAAGTGCAAGCAAGGGTGTGTTTGCAGTTCGTGATATTGAAGCCCATTTTAGTTGTTGTTACACTTATACTTTATGAGAAGGGGAAATATAAGGATGGCAATTTCAGTCCCAAGCAATCGTACTTGTATCTTACAATCATATATACATTCTCATACACAATGGCTCTCTGTGCTCTTTTTTTGTTTTATGTGGCATGCAAGGATCTGCTTCATCCATTCAATCCAGTCCCAAAGTTTATAATAATAAAATCTGTTGTATTCCTGACTTATTGGCAGGTAATTTTCAAACCTTTCTTTTTATGGTCAATACGTTCCTTGTATTATCAACTCTATCTGTTGCTTATTGTATGGTAATGCAGGAAGGACATAATATGGCAGGTTTTTTTTTTGTGACTATAAGAAAGGATGTGGATCTTATGTAAGAAGAAACTATTGGTGGTGAATGAGGATGACTTATTTGATCTTAATTTGGTTAAAAGTAATCTGTTAGGGGCAAAACTTTTTCAACTTCCCTCCAATAAAAAAGGAGAATAAACATTTTGCACCTTTAATTCTAGAATAGACTAATCTGTGTATATAGGAGATGCTGGATAAATCCTGGAATCAAGTGTCTTGTTTTGTAATTGTGAAATTTGAGGGAGCAAAGATTTTATATTAATACCTTTTGTAATATATATGCCAAAAGTCGGATTTGGTGCCTGTTTTCTTCTCAGAGAGACTGACATAATTTATATTTGATTTTATTTTATTGTGAAAGCTATGGGTTACCTATTGTTAGAATATTAGAATAATATATTTAATATCTTATAATATGTTAAGATTAGGTTTTATCCTATAATATCTCCTAGGATCAGTTTCCATTTCTAGATAATATTATGATTTGTTTCCTAATTACGAGTTCATATTGGTCAGTATAAAATAAGCGCCAGTGTCTAGTCCTTTGCATCAATCAATTATTAAGTATATATCAACTATTCTTCTTTCTTTTTATCCAAAACCCTATAACTTCAACACCTATAATTTAGAACTTTCCTTATATTGTCTCTATTTTTCATATGTTTATTCTTTTCCCAGTTTTACTCGAAATACAAATTATTTAAAATAACTATTAAGTGCTTTTACCACAACACCCCCCCCCCCCCCTCCACACACAGAAAATCTTCATAGGTCAGAATTGGTCATAGGACAATGAAATAACAAGCACAATGACACCCATATACGTGTGTATTCAGATGTTAGTTTGCTATATTGCCATGAATTTTCTTTTATATAAATTTCTGGAGTAGCTTTATCATGTGTTACACTATTTCTATTGTTGAATAAACAATATTACTGTGCTGTGGGATCTAGAGTTTGAAAATAAGTCACTGTTAATTTGTTGTTGCTTGGTACATGTACTGTGTTTCCGTTAGAGGTTTGAAGTTGAGCGACTTTTTGTTTCTGATATCTTAGGGTGTGTTAGTCTTCCTCGCTGCAAAGTCAGAATTCATTAAGGATGCAGATGAAGCTGCTCTACTTCAAAATTTTATCATTTGTGTTGAGATGCTTGTTGCTGCTGTGGGCCACTTTTATGCATTTCCATACAAAGAGTATGCTGGTGCTAACATAGGTGGATCTCGTGGTTTGACAGCTAGCCTTAGTCATGCTTTGATGTTAAATGACTTTTACCATGACACAGTCCACCAGGTGAATCTCACTTTTTATAATCAGCCCATGGATTTACATTGCTAGCACGTTTATATGCATCAGGGTTAATGTATGGCTTTGCAGCCATCATGTTGCAATTCTAGTTCAAGTCCATGATTGTGACTCTCCTTTTGCTTGTTTAATCTCTACTGATTCTCTGATATTACTTGAACTTCTGGCAGTTTGCACCAACATATCATGATTATGTTCTCTATAACCACGGTGAAGGTGAAGAAGGACCAAGAAAGTATAGGTCACGAACTTTTGTTCCAATTGGCTCAGAGATGGAGACTGTGAGAAGAAATAAGCATATGGTTGGAAACAAGTTCGATGACACACAGCTATCAAGTTTGACTTCTTCTAATAGTAGCACTCCCTCACATTCGGGGCCCATCTCTGATGTCCCACATTCTGGTGCAGTGAAGTCTTCCTTACTTGTGGATGTGTCAAATTCTGTATCTGTGCCATACGATTTTACACTCATTGATTTGGATGCATCCGATTACCCTGAAAAAGTTCCAGCAGCTGATAAAGCTGGTACTAGGTAACTATGAGGAACATTAGAGCTAAGTTTAGTGGGAAAGTTGTAATTGCTAAAGAGAGAAGATTAGAGTAAGAAAGGCATCCAACATCTTTTCTCTTCTAGGAGAGAATTATGAGCCAAGTGTGGTTTGTTAGATTCCAGGAAAGCATTTTTAAGCGGATATGTTGCTAATGTGTGTGTCAGTGTAGCTTAAAAGGTCACATCGCTACCAAGCAACCAATCCTTGATGAGTGCTCTTCACTCTTCATACTGTAATTGTCTCCATTGATTGTGTACCGTGTGCACATTGTAGATACAGAACTCGTTGGCATACTTCAAACATGACAGATTCTGAGTGAATATGAATTAAAACTAAATTAACTAATTGATCAATTCTTCTCCTTTGCACCTTAAACATTCCGATTCCTGTTGAGTTTCGCAGAATGTCATTGCCTTCATTTTCACCTTTTTACCGTCTCCCTGTACATATTTTCACTCAAGTGTGAGTTTCTGCTTCTGGAATGTCTTCTAATGCTTCCTGATCCACCATATATTTTTCTCAATGTCTTCTACAAGGGATTAGGGAATACCTCAGGGGTGTTCATCACGGTAATGATTGTCAATTCTTTTTCGTCGTCAATCTTGAATAGTTCAGATATGCAATTCACACAACCAATTATTATTGTTATCCACAATACGTAGCATTCGTCGTCATCCAAATCGATTTTATTTTGTTGCCATGTCGGATTACTTTAGGCATTGTTATGTCTGCTGTTGTCACATTTGCACGACAATTGGTTATGGTAGTAGTCCCCTTCGCATTTATTGGTACCCGCCTAGGTTCATGTTTTGTTTTGGTATGGACCGCGACAAACATTACCAAAAGCTTTAGGCCAAGCTGCTGATGATATGGACGGCTCTGATCCAACCCTACCAAAACATCAGTGGAGCCCACAAGAGGAGGAGGATCAGGAAGTTATTGAAAGTTTGTCTTGACTTGTATGGCCTCATAAGAATAATGGAGGAGGAGGTTATGGGAGTTTGTCTTGGCTTATATGGCTCGTGCATCAACAACATAAGTCGTCAATAGTTAATAAAAAAATAAAGGAAGTAAAAATAAAAAAGGGTCAACCATGTAATGTAGTATTAAGGTAAGGGAGAACACAAAAAGCACGTGACCGTCCATCTAAAAAAGAAGGAGAGCTTATCCGGCTGTCCACGTGTTAAAGTGCTTAAATTAATGTCATATAGGACAGAACACCCTAATGTAAAAGAAAGAAAGAAAAAAACAGTGTTGAGTTTTGTGTTTAGACTTTAGACTTTAGCTACTGCGGTGGCGTCCTGGTCGGAACGCTTTGCAAACTAAGCGAATCAATTCAAACCAGGTGCGTTGAATTTTTACAAGTAACAGTTCATATATAGTTATACTTATACCCCCTTTATATTTGGTTGATCCAATACTTCTTCTCTGTTTATATTTTCTTCATCAGGCACCAACCCGTATAGGGAGAATCTGAATCAAGGCATGGGTAGTGTAATGACTGTGAACCCATTGTTTAGGGGCGAATCTCTTGGGTATTACTACTACCCTGAGCAGAACTACACGATGATGGAAAAGAGGCAGCTATTCCTGAGAAGCTACCAGTTCTGTCGAAAGAAGAGTCTGACAGAGAGAATCAAAGGGTCTTTAGTTCGTGCCAAGAAAGTTGTATGGCTAAGATTAAGGTTTGCTCGTGGACTTAGAAAGTTGGTGTTTTTCCCTGCAGGTTCAAATGCGCCTTCTATTACCGTAGGAGAAGGTTTTCCCCGCTTTTAAACACCCAAAACCGCAAAACTCAATCTTCCTCCTGTTTCTGGTAAATAAATAAAAGACTCACTGCTAGTCATGTCATGACTCCTCTGTTATTCATTCGTTTTTTCATTAACTAGTATGAATTTGCTATGACAATTTGGCACTAGTATCAATTAATATAGATATATTGTTCATTAATTGTGGCCTTGCCTCCATTTCTTTATCATGTTCAATCGTTTTGCTCATAACCTAGTCACTTGAAAAAATTGATCTTAATTAGAGGTTGGTGTACGTGTTGCTCTAAGGAAGTCTGAATATTTAGCATTCCCATGTCAGATTTCATTTTTCACCAATAGGGCAGGGCACAGAAGAAACTTAATTACAAAAAATGGTCAATTTTAAGGCATGATTTCATGCGTATTATTAGAATAAGGAAACTTAGAATTCCCAAGATAATATATATAAGTATTTATTACACGTCCTGGCTCCAATGAATAACACCGTGTTATGTGGGAAATAGAAATACTATAAAATGCCGTGGTGGTCTTAATTTGTTCCGGTAAAGCTGCAAGGGCTAAGTTGCAAGTCCCAAAGTTTAGAGTAGTTGTCAAGCACAAAAAAGTCAGTATTTCAAAGTTGCAGGCTTGAATAATTATTAATTGGTGAGAACACTTGGGGGAACAGAGGCTATTTGTAGTATTTTCTACTTTCCCAGCTGTGTGGCATGCATTTGCATTAAAATGGTCGGAACAACCATACCCTTTCTTTACTTTTCTACTGATTCCCATTATTATAAATAGTTGGAGGAGTGGAGTAGTATTACCATCCATGACTGCTTTCCTGTTTCCAATTTAACCTGTTTTTGAACCATTCCTCACCTCTATTTCTATGTGATCTTTAAAAATTGACTTTAAGATTCACGGGAAACTCTATATTTGGTGGTTGTTTTCTGCTAGTCTCTGACCATCAAAACTATTTTACGAATGAGGGATAAAATAAAAATGATAAAGTAGATGAAAGAGTTAATTCGCTTGTCAATTTATTCCTTGTCAAGAAAAAGGCATTCCAGCAACTTCAAAGCTTTTTCCTCCAAAACTAGCTGCCAATGAAATTTTCTTCTGTCTACTTTATGGCATTGAAGAAAAAAAAAAGTGCTACACTTTGGTGGTCATGCCAAGTAAATTTTCCTTTTCCCAGCTAGATTAGTTTCTTCCAACCAAGTTTTTTTCTATACACATTCTTAAATATATTCTTTTAAAACAAATTTTAATATAAAAATATTAAATGAGAAACAAAAAACTTCGATCTGTTAAGAATTAAAAGCTTTTCGTTTTCTTAATTAAGAATATTAAACCCAATTCAATGGGAAAAATTACTTTTTATATATACAACTTAATTAAATATATCGGTGTTGTTAATTATGTTTTCAGAATTAATTAAGTATTTAAGATTGATTTTTATTTAGTCAGTTTTTTATCTATATATTTTAATTTTAAATCTAAATTTCACCTAATATTTTTAGGATTTAATTAATATACATCGTCGGTGTGTAAAGAAATTGTACACAAACATTTAATGGTATGTCGCTACATCATTAATGAAGTAACATGTCATGTATTATTATATTCAATAAATAATGTGCTAAACACATTATTGGGTGTCTGTGTAAAATTTTTTTTACACTATCAATGTGTATATATTGAACTCATATTTTATATTTTATGTTATTTTTTATTTAAATTGTAGTGTATCAAACAATTATTAATGTGGTATTATAAGGAGAACATTTGGTATAATTAATAAATTGAATAGCCAAGCCCCCGTTCAGTGATTGCAAGTTTTTCGATCGGTTTTTTTTGATTTTTAAACCATTTTAAATTAAATTTTTAGATTTTGAAACTCAATCAAAAATTGAAAACCTTTTTTTATAATTTTCAAAATGCTAGTTTATTCTTAACAATTATAAACCTACAACTAATAGTGAAAACTTAAACTTTTGTTGGAATTGTATTTATTGCTCATTGGAAAGCTTTTTTTAAACCTTAAATTGAAATATAAGAACTAAAATTTTAAATTAACTTTTTTTAAAAATGTATTGATTGCTCATTGAAATATACTTTTTTAAGCCTCGTTCTTTTTCATAGTAGGTTGTGTAGTCGTAACAGAGTATGCTTTTAGGCCAACTAAATAAATTCGTGAAATACCAGCTAGAAATAAACAATTTATGAAAGCTGAAATTGACGCCTCCAAGTTGAAGCAATTTTTATCCTCAAATCAGGCCACTCAGGGATGAAGGCAAGGAAAGGAAACAAACCTTCGTATGATATAAATTATGCATCATCATTCTGTTTTTTTTGGGTTAAACTATATTTATTTTTACCCTTTGGGCTTTGGCTTGAACTTTTGTAGTTATATTACATTACATGTGCTGCTCCTTCGCAAAACCAGATGGACTATCTATCTCTCTAGTGTCGAATTGAATATAAGCTACGTCAGTCTGATTGATAATTTTTTTATTTTATTTTTGGTCAAGTCTGATTGATAAATTATTTAAGCTATTTTTGCTGACGAATATGAAGCACCACGTTGAAAAGCATTTTTCAATTTTCAATCTTAGGAGATCTATCCATGACATAAAACACAGGGAACTCATACAATATACTAATATTTCGATGCACACACAGGTACACCCAATGACCTTAGCACTATGTTGACTGTAGCATCAAATAAATGCAAAACAAATCATGCATTTTCTTCTTTAACGAATATGTGTGCTTCTAGAAGAAGAAACATGTAGATGCATTTAGCATGGGTTTTAAGTTTTAACTCTGGACACAGGCAAGCATTAGCAAATATTTTTAAGGTATTTTTTTAAAGATTGAGAAAACATTATTTTTTTATAAAAGAAATTAATATGATAAATATTATATTTTTTAGTTAAAATAAGTTTTTTGGTAATTTTAAAAGTAATGACTATAAAAAATTTCTTTTTATTTGCATCCTCTAAAATTTAAAATTTTGAATAATATTTTTGTTGGTAATATGACAAGTAAAAAAAAGTTGTCACATAACATAAACTCATGCTATGTAGTAATTTGTTAACTTATCAGATCCGCTAATAAGAATATTTTTAATACTTTTTTAAATGATGTAAATTTGAAAAAAAAAAAATCATAAGAACTAAATCAAAAGTCACTTTACTCATATTTTAATCAACATTCTTTGATTATTATATAATTTTAATTTTGAATATTTAAAAGTGCAGAGCAGGACAAATATGGGGATTTGATATTTTACTCGGATGACAAACAGTAAGCTTTAATTTCTAAAATATGATTTGATAAACATGTTAAAATGATAGAAAACATGTTAATATCTAAGTTCATTATACCTTTAATGTATTTTAAAAATAAAACATAATTGGATATGAGAATAAAAAATAATATATCTTGATTTGTAAAGGTAAAATATGTAATGAAACAAAACAGAATATATTGTTAGTATTTGAGGTATATAGTCGCTGTCAACGGGATGACAATGGGTACCCTCTAGACATGATACTATAGTGTACATATCCGTATTTTTAAAAAAATCCCGTATCTGTGCTCGTATCCGCATGGGCAGCAACTTTAGTATCCGTCCCCATACCCGTTGGGCACTTATGTGCCCGTACCCGCGCTCGTTTACCCGCACTTTTATTAAGTAAAAAATTGACAACTCACTAAAAAAAATTTACTTTAAGAAAACTATATATCATTTGAAAAATTACACGAAGATCGTCCAACACAAAATTTTAAATATCGGTGACACAATAATTTAATTAAATTGAGACACATACATTAATGTTCTAAAACACAACACATGATTTAATGTTCAATTTTTTTATTAAATATTACAATATACTTTCACGTCACACTATTTATAAACTTGGATATCATGTGTTAGAATTCTCCAAAATCTGTAAAAATGATTATTAACACTAATTAGTTATAATATTATAGTAAAAAAAAACACAAATATATAGTTTTAAAAAAAATTAATTTGTACTATTATATATATCAATTTTAAAAATATGTATAAGTATATTAGATATTTATTAAATTAATATATCCCTCTATATAACTTATGTATGGTATTATTTATTAAATGATTATATATTTATAAGTGCGGGTATGGGACGGACTAGGCATCAAAGTGCTTGTGCCTGCGCCTGCGCCCATGAAAAAATACGGGCTCGTACCCGCGTCCATACCCGCTTTGCGGATTTTTACCCTGTACATTACAGATAATTTTTGTGGGTACTCATAAGGCTTTGAGCTCAATTGTCTATCGTCAAATATACTACTTACGGATATATGGCGGGTCTAAGGATTAAGGTATGTAACGTATACTAACTTATAGGCTAAATTTTCTTAAGAAGAAGGTTCCTTACTTCCTTTACATGTGGTTGCCATAATTCCAAAATAAAAACTCTTATTTTATTGCAAGTGATCCAAATCCTTTCTTTAGTGTTCAATAAAGTCAATAATGTTTGGGAAGTCACCAGCCGTAACATAAATGCCAAGCAATGGAACAGGCGGTGTTTTTTTTTTTCAACCCAAACCTCTAGTTGATAATGAAGGACAATTTCATTGTTAGTTTATTTTATTTGTAGAAATCTGGTAACTAAATTGAAAATCTCTTTGATAATATTACTAAAATGCAGTGAGTCTCTACCACATGCATGGGAACCCCTCCTTTATATATATCAATAAAAGAGAAATTACGTAAATCAACAATATTTACAATAAAGAGAGAAATAAATATAAAAAAGAGAGAAATGTGAGATATGATGACTAATATGATAAACAGAAATAAAAAGAAAAGTTGTGTTATATAAGTTATTATATATTTTTTATTGTATATGAATAGTAATATGCTATCTCATACCAAAATGCAATTGTCAAATACTAACATGAAATAAGGAGCTTGTGTATGCAACACAGGAAATTGGAAATAAGGACAATGATTCTGCATAACATTCAAAAGAGAACCAACAGCTAAATAACATACTGTTTTCTGGGGCTATTCATTACTGTTAGCCCATTAGCTAACTTGAAGGTAAATTAAACTCATATATAAAATATCTGATGCCTTTACTTTTGGCACCGAGATTTTTACTATTCACACACCCCCATATATTTAAAAAAATTATAAAATCCAAATATGTCCTTCAGTTAAATGGTTACGGACAAGGGTATCCGGGAATTGTTTCCAACACACAGCCTTGTCCACAAGTTATATTTTTTATAAAAAATGTCTTACGGACAATAGTGTCTGTAAGGTGGGAACATCCTTTATTTATTTGGTTGGGAAAGGGAGAAAGAAGGGGGGAGGGGGGCGCTAGGTGGCTGGGTGGCTGGCGCTGGGTGGCTGGGGAAGGGGGAGGGGTAATGAGGGAAAATAAAAATAATAGGGGTGGGAATAGCAAAATTCTCAGTGCCAAAAGCAAAGGCCAATATCTGAAATAAACTATGGAATTAGCTTCAGTCCACTATTCAGTCCAGTAATTAAATGAAATCTTTTAGCCACATGGGTTTTTGGGTGTTCCTTTTAGGTCGGTTGAGGCCCAAATGTGGATTACCATCATTGATCGTTGTCGCTTTTGGATAGTGTTGATTAAGATCTTTCTACAAATGAAAATTGTTGGTAAGCTAAAAGCAGTGGTGGAGCATGGTAGTAGCCGTGGGAGCCATAGCCCCAAAGGAAAAAAAATTAATTACTATATATATATAAATTATTTTTGGCTCCTCCCAAAAAATTATATCACAATATATTGTGTATAATAATAATAATAAAACTAATTTTAAAAATTAAACTCATTATACGTTGTATCTTTCATCATTTATAATTCTAAGCTTAAGCCCAATTATCAATTAAAAAGTAAATTACTGCACCTTAAAACCTAAAAAGAATGTTTAATTATCAATTAAAAATTAAATTGTCCGCTGTAAAATTGAAATTTGAATAGTCGCCTCTTCACTTTTGCTCTTTTGTATTGAGAAAGAAAGCTCTCCATTCTAAGAGATGTGAATTTTGCTTTTATTTTCATCATTTACAAGATTATTCTGGTATGTATTTTCAAAAATTTCTCTTTATTCCCCACTTTTTATCTTGCTCTTGAATCCTTTATACTAGTATTGTTCTCACTTTTTTTTTATTTTGATATGGAAATTGTGTGCTCATTTGTATATTTGATTGGCGATTGCGACATTCGCGAGATTGTATATATAATATATTATCGATTTAATACTCAAAATTATTTGTCAAAAGCAATAGTAGGTAAGATAGAGATATTTGTTTATCGATTGTTTTGTTAATAGTCAAATTGTTTCCAAAAAAACAACAGTAGTGTAGGTACTGGATAGAGATATTAGTTTTTGTTTTATGTGAATCAAGTAAATCGATTGCAAAACCAACAGTAGGTAGAGTTGTAGCTGTAGGAGAAGATTGTAGTAAGTAGTAAATAGTAAATCTTTAATTCCTAAAATTCTAATGATTAGTAAGTAGTAAATCTTTTACTTTTTAGGAGAAGATTGTAGTTTTTTATTTTTTAAAATTAATCTCATTAAAACTTGAAATTGTTAATATTAAAATTCTTTTGTTAGATCAAATACTTTTTAAAATTTTTAGGAGAAGATTGTAATTTCTTATTTATCAAATACTTTTTTTAGTCATATTTTTTTTGGAGATTCTGGTTAATATTATAAAAAAAGTGTGATTAATTTATTTTAAAATAAATATTTGGATTATTGTAGTAAGTAGTAAATAGTAAATCTTTAATTCCTAAAATTTTAATAATTAGTAAGCAATAAATCTTTTTACTTTCTAGGAGAAGATTGTAGTTTCTTATTTAATAAATTAATCTCATTAAACTTGAAGTTGTTAATATTAAAATTCTTTTGTTACTTTTTAAAATTTTTAGGAGAAGATTGTAATTTCTATTTACCAAATACTTTTTTAGTCATATATTTTTATTAGAGATTCTGGTTAATATTATTAAAAAAGTGTGATTAATTTTATTTTAAAATAAATATTTGGATTATTGAAAGATATAATTTATATAAAAGATTCATAAAAAAAAATTATGGTAAGGGAATAAGTTTTTTACTTTAAATTTTGAGTATATCACATTAATATCTTGGCACCCCCCAAAAATTTAGTAAGTTCCGCCACGAGCTAAAAGCTTCTGTTTTGTCATTAGATTTAGACCTTACATATGTATTTATGATAGCTAGCTAGCTAGCTTGCTAGTCAGTTAGTGATGTAATTAGTTTGTTAGTTAGTTATAGAGTTAGTTATTTACCTGTAAGTTTAGTTAGGTAGATTTGTTTTGTGTATCAGAACTTTGTTGAATTTGATGAAACAATGTACAGAGAGGACATCATTCACTATATATGCATAACTCATAATAGTTTTATGCCAATCCATTATAGCCAAAATATTAGGCCAAGATGGGGAAAAGGACCAAGTAAGCATGATATTGCTGGACTGGAAGGAAATTAAATAGGCTGTACATAAACTATATTCTACACACATAAATAGTTTAGGAGTACAGAGCATGACAACATGCATAAATTGAAATTGAGAGGGAGTACTATATATATGGAGGTTGAGGTTAGCGTTGAAGGAACCCAGCAAAGGTGCCTTTGGAGGAAAAGCCAGTGATGAATAGGACATAAGACTGTTTCAGATTGACATGAGGTACTAAACAAATCTTTTTCCCTTGCTTCTTAGTCATCCTCATATGTCTTGGTGGTGTTAGGTTCTCTTCACACAATTCTGGCTCTTCCTTGATAGTTGAAAGCTTAGCCCTTAGAATTTCCTCCATGTCCTTCCTTGACTCAGTTCGCAAGCTTTTCCTGCTTGTGCAAGGCACTGACCTCCATATTTTCCTGCATGCCCTCCTCATTTTTATTTTTTGCTTGTAATTTCAATCTTCACCAATGCACCTCTCCTTTAATACATATATATCCCTGTTGAATTGATGATACCTTGAGTGACCTTCCTCTTCTACACATGAGTTGTCATAAGTGCTAACTCTTCTCTATATATATTACTTTAAAATATGTATGTGTTTATGATGGAAGAAATTTCCATGAGTTATCAGATTAGTTGGAAAGCTAGCAGCTATTGAAAGGGGCCACAAAAAACAATTAGTGCCTACAAAAGATATTATGATCATTCCTTTACAGCGATGTTTTCAATTATAATGAGCTTATAAATTATAATATTCTTTTGCCAACCGAAGTAGTACTCATTAGAAATCATGCACGGGATTAAGTACAGATTCCATATACCTTATCTTTTGAGTGGGTACTATACTAATAATTATTAATTGCACTTTTCTGTTGCAGGTTCAACAACAGATTTTCAAAACGAACACTCACTAAAGCAAAAATTGCATGAAAGCTATTGCTACAATAATATTCTCAGTGCTAGGTTGGTTGTCATGTCTATTGCTCTTTAACATTTTGTATTCAAATGCCAACGGTGGCAATCTGCCACAACAATCGTCCTGTCACAATCCTTTATTAAGATAGTTCCTATGACTCTTCTTTAATTATTGCTTCATGCTGTATAGAAATTTGTAACCGCTACCTGATGAATTTAGTTGGCAATTCGCTTTACGCTGAGACCTTTATTTCTTAGCGTGTGTTTTGTTTTACACAAAAACCACGTTTCAAACGTGGATCCGAGCAATCGAATCCACGTTTTAAACGTGATTTTGGTGTAAATCAAACACGCTATTAGTATCAACAAAATGAGTCAGGGACTCAAGGCTGTAGTGAAATTTTATATTAATTAATTGAACCTAAAAAAACTCCTTAATTAACATATTTTTTTTTCCTTTACATAGGTTATATGCTAGTGGGATCATACAAGTTTGGCAAAGACTATAAACCTTCTCTGTATCAGTAGTTCTATCAATATGCTTAAGCCAGATTTCTCTAAAAAGTAAAATATACATAAAAGTGTAGAGGAATAATACTGATTCAAAATCAGTTTGAATGTTCCGCAACTATTCTACAGCTGTCCCTGGTATCTAGGCACAAGATAATTGAATTATAGGATTATTTCACAGCAGAACAATACCTGCTCCTAATGTCTGCCTGGGGACAAGATGCTTGATCATAGGAATTTGTTTTTTCAGTTTAAAATGTATTCAGTATTGCACCGTGTAATACATTTCAGAAATATAATAAAAATACAGTTTCTTTTAAAACTTATAAAATCACTTGGCCAAGGAACATATATATATATTTCTAATTTCATTTTGTAAGAGAAACTTCAAGAAAATAATACATGTTCAATAATAATCATCAAAATGAACTATCTCGTCCTTTCAATTGGCTCACGTAATACAGGTAGTAATGAAAAATTTGAGAAAGTTATGAGTTCAGACCTTGTAAATCGAAAAAAAAAAATTGAACTATGTAAAATCTTGTGACATTCTATAAAATTTGTTTAGTAAATTCCAATATAAAATATAACTTGTAACAAAGTAGATTCTTATTGTATTCTATGGAATATTAATCATTCTTCAATATAAAATTAAAAGTTTTAAATTAGATGAGTCACTTTTGATGACGATTAACTGTGACACTTGAGATGGCCTGGCCCAGAACAAAAGTTGCATCACCGCCAAGCGTCTCACTTTAAGGCATTCTCATGGGAAGATGAACGAAGAGTCCTTCTGTTTCTGCTTCTATAGTGTTGCTTCAAGTTTCTGTTTACTATAATAGTTTTTTCTAGGATCCTCTGCAAGAAACCTGTTGTTTTATTCATGAGATGTAATGTAAGGCCTTGATCGACTTATTCTGCTGTAGAAGTTGTTCGAATGTAAATCTTGATCTTGAGGCTTTGTTTGCTGACTTCAACAATTTTTTAGGTTTAATTTAATATATTTGTCAAGATTATTGTATATAAATATATATTAGGCTTTGTTGAGCTATCCCCTTCCTCTTTTCAAGACCATAGGGGTACTTCTCTTTTGTTTGCACAATACACAATGGTCTTGAGCATGATAATTTATTATGTGGAATGCAGGTCTATATCCACATCTAAAAAAAATTGTATACTGATTATCCATGACTTGAATCAAAGATAAAATAAGTAGCATTACATGAACATTAAAAATAATTTCTAGAAATATAAAGGTACAAAAAGAAAAATGGTGGTATGTAGTTTCTACTTCTTTTGCATTTGGTTGTCTTGGTCTAGAAGGATGGACGTTGTGGTTTCTCGGTGCATTGAATATTCAGTTTGTGTTAGCTTCTTTATTATTCTTTTACAGTTAAATAATACTATAAAATAATTAAGAATATAATATTAAAACATCAATAAAAGTTTAGTAAACAAAGAGCATTGATTAAAAGTGTAGTAATATATATAAAAATAAAAATCTCTCAAATTTTAATTATAAATACAAAATAAACACATTACATTAGTATAGAGTGAAAACCAGTATTATGATACCCTTATATGCACTAATGCTCTCAAATTCATTGCAAATAATTACTTATACTAAAAAAAATTGAACTTATTTAATGATTTGATTTTTTTACAGTGTGTACTCTGTTATAATTTATAAAGGTGAAATTAAACATACCAAACCATTTATAAAAAATTTTAATTTATTATGTGTATTTACATGTAATATAATTATTCATTTTGCCATCAAATATTAAAATGTTTTACTTTTCGTCTAAATTGATGATTTATTTTCAAGGAGTTTAATCTCTTATTTAATTAATACTCTGTTCAATGCGAGTAAATTCTATATATATTTATTGGCTCAGAATCTAATTATTATCTTTTCAATTGTTTTTATTTAAATCACTTTCTAATTTCTTTTTAAATTATACTTTTAACTTTTTAAAGCAAATTAAAAGTAAACTAGCAAATCGGTCCCTAACTTGTTTAGGGCCATGCAATTGAGTACTTGAAAAATAGAAAACCCCAATATAGTCCCTGACTTTTTACTTTTTCTTTCACTATAGTCCAACTGTGTGTTTTCTATTAATTTTTTTTATAACATGTCATGTTTAGTGACACTCTGTCACACAATTTGCCACTAAAGCGTCCACCGTGACACGAAAATGATTTGGTTTTGTCAAATTTATAGCTTGAAAGGTTTTAACTTCAACAGTCGTATGCTTCCATATTTCTCCACTTTTCTCTCTTCTCCCCTTTTTTCATTGGAATGTCTCAACTTTAATGACGTTATTTTTGTGCCCTGATGGCAAATAGTGTGAAAGACGTCGTAAAAAAATAATGGGAAACACAAAGTTGGACTATAATAAAAGAAAAAGTAAAAAGTCATGGACTATATTGGAGTTTTCTATTTCTTAGGGATTAAATTGCATGACCCTAAAAAAGTCAGGGAGCAAATTGTTAGTTCACTCCAAATTAAATAGAGCCCCCACGGCCACCTGAGAGGAACCCACCCCACAAGGTTTTCGGCAAGGGATAAGAAAATAGAGTAGGTGTCTAGATTAGGGGTGGCAATTGAGCTCAGGCCCTACGGGTATCCGTAAAAATTACCTGTAATGGGCAAGGTAAAAACCCGCAAAGCGGGTATGGGCACGGGTACGGGCAAAAGCCCGCATTTTTTCATGGGGACGGGCGCGGGTACGGACACTTTGATGTCCAGCCCGCCCCATACCCGCACTCATATATATAATTATTTAATAAAAAATACCATATATAATTATATATAGTGATATATTAATTTTATTAAAATATCTAATATATTTTTACATATTTTTAAAATTGATATATATAATATATTACAAATTAAAAAAATATTTTTATAACTATCTATTTGTGTTTTTTTACTTTACAATGTATGACTAATTAGTGTTAATAATCATGTTTTATAGATCTTGAAGAATTCTAACACATGATGTTCAAGTTTATAAAATAGTGTGACGTGAAAATATATTGTAATAGGTTTTGGTTAAGGTACACAAGTTTTAAAACTTGTGTACCGGTACACAAGTTAGGTGACCTGCTATAGCAGGTCACCTTAAATTTTTACAATTTGCAAATAAGTCCTTTAACTATTATAATTATAAAATAGATTATTCTTTTGTATTATAATTTTTTATATTTTAATTAACATTCAATGTGTCCTATTATACCCACTAGGGTCGGCCTAGTGGTTGGGGGTTGGGGTAGTTTAACATGAGGTTCTAGGTTCAAACCTCATTGCTTTCATTGTACACCGAAAAATGTGTCTTATTATACACTGATTACTTTAATTTGATGTCATTTTTCTAATCTCTCCTTAAAATAATTTTTTACAAAATTTTTCATTTTTTTAATTGATTTTTCATAGGAAAAAGTTTATAATAATTACAATTTAAGAACAAAAACCACCAAATGACCACAAAAAATCCAACCTTTCATTTGGGACATCCCAAAGCGGGTGAGGCACTGTGTACCAAATTTTGGTGATTTTTAAATTTATAATGTATTTATTGTGAATTATTTGGTGAAAAATAGAGAAAAATCACAAAATATAGCTGCTAGTTCCCAAAAATTTCATAAAAATCATTTCACGGTCCATTTGGGATGGTGGTCAAGTGTTAATATTGCCTTGGCCAATGGAGGTCATTTGGTGAGTAGATGGTTGTAGTATACAAACTTAAACCTAAGTACACTTTTCATGGATAGTGGGGGGCTTGCATGGTTGACGGATGAATTTTGACGTGAAAATCCGCATGCATGACTTGGGTGTCACCTTGGTTCACGTGGTGAATTTTCGTGTTTTTTTTTATATTTGTGCTATTTACTGTGAATTAATTACATTTAAAAGAAGATAATTAAATTAAAAATATTGGGTAATGAGAAAAAATTATGAAAAAATATTGTTGGTGACCCATTGAGCATGTTGAAGTATGTGGTGGAAGGTTGAGGTAAAACGAAGTGTTTGGTTAGTTGACACTGGTGAGTAGATGGTTGTAGTATACAAACTCAAACCCTAAGTACATTTTTCATGGATAGTGGGGGGGCTTGCATGGTTGATGGATGAATTTTGACGTGAAATTCCGCATGCATGACTTGGGTGTCACCTTGGTTCACGTGGTGAATTTTCGTGTTTTTTTTATATTTGTTCTATTTACTGTGAATTAATTACATTTAAAAGAAGATAATTAAATTAAAAATATTGGATAATGAGAAAAAATTATGGAAAAATATTGTTGGTGTCTCATTGAGCATGTTGAAGTATGTGGTGGAAGGTTGAGGTGAAACGAAGTGTTTGGTTAGTTGACACTGATGAGTAGATGGTTGTAGTATACAAACTCAAACCCTAAGTACACTTTCCATGGATAGTGGGGGGGGTGCATGGTTGATGAGTGAATTTTGATGTGAAATTCCGCATGCATGACTTGGGTTTCACCTTGGTTCACGTGGTGAATTTTCGTATTTTTTTTATATTTGTGGTAATTACTGTGAATTAATTACATTTAAAAGAAGATAATTAAATTAAAAATATTGGGTAATGAGAAAAAAACTCTTGAAAAATATTGTCGGTGTCCCATTGAGCATGTTGAAGTATGTGGTGGAAGATTGAGGTGAAACGAAGTGTCTGGTTAGTTGACCCTGGTGAGTAGCTGGTGGTAGTGTATAAACTCTAACCCTAAGTACACTTTCCAGAGATAGTGGGGGGGCCTGCATGGTTGACGGATGAATTTTGTCTTGAAATTTTGCATGAATGACTTGGGTGTTACATTGGCTCCCGTGGTGAATTTTCGTGTTTTTTTAATATTTGTAGTAATTACTGTGAATTAATTACATTTAAAAGAAGATAATTAAATTAAAATATTGGGTAATGAGAAAAAATTCTTGAAAAATATTGTCGGTGTCCCATTGAGCATGTTGAAGTATGTGGTGGAAGATTGAGGTGAAACGAAGTGTTTGGTTAGTTGACCCTGTTGAGTAGGTGGTGGTAGTATACAAACCCTAAACCCAAGTACATTTTCCATGGATAGTGGCTTGCATGGTTGACGGATGAATTTTAACGTGCAATTTGGCATGCATGACTTGGGTCTCTTTTTGCATAGAAAAAACTTCGTTAAAAAAAAAACACTAAAAGATTTTAATCGTAAATGAGAAGATTTGTTACGTAGAAAAAGGAAGATAGATTCATATTCACATACATAAAAATTATATAGGAAGAAGAAAAATCTTCGACTACTTTTTGAAAAAGTAGTCGAAGATTTTTTTGGAGTAATAAGTGAAGTAAATAGTTGGATCACAAGAAGGGGGGTTGAATTGTGATTCCTTTTTAAAATTCTGCAAGTTATCTTCTAATAAAATTCTGCTCAAGGTAAGTTTTTGGCTTTTATCAGAAGATGGATTCCCAAAAGGTTAATTTTAAGTATAATGCTTATTATGCTGAAAATAGGATTCCTTTGATGGAATCAATTAAGTTAACACTTACTTAGGTATTAGGTAGCTTTTAAAATCTTTTTATGATCATGCAATAACTAAGAGTGTAAGGAAAAGAAGAGAACACAAAGGATTTATACTGGTTCACCTTTTCCAACCAAAGGCTACATCCAGTCCCTACCTCAAGTAGGATTTTCTCACTAACCAAACTCAATTACAACCTTGGGTACACACTACCACTAGTATTCTTTTCCCACAGCCTCTTCAGGCTTCTTTCAGAAACACAAAACACTTAGAAACAAGTTATGTCTTCTTACAGTACTTTTTGCAGAAGCACAGAACCTGAAATCTGCAGAACTTGCTTCTGCAGATCCCAATCTCTCACAGGCTCACACTTGAGCCTTTACAACCTCTCAAATACTTCACCTGATCAGTCACAAGAGATTTTACAGCCGACCAATCTCTCTGACTCAGTAGAAGCACAAAGCTACAAAGGTAAAGTACACAAATCTCACAAAGCTCACTAGATTACAATCAGAACAGCAGCAGCAGCTTCTAGTGAGCAAAACTCCCCCTCAACAATGTATATTAAACAATGAGAGAAAAACTGAGGAGAGAGAGAAAAATGTTCCAGAAGCTGGCAATGTAAGACCAGATATTATTTTATGCTTCTGGAGAGAGAGGTGTGTCTCAATGTGAAGAGAGCACCTCCTTTTATAGGTGAAGAGCCTTGTAGCCGTTGGAATGCAGTCAAAATGACCCAGCTGTGATGCTTTGACAAGTCCCTTTCAGGTACAGCTGTAAAAGCTGACTGGTATAGCTGTCTTGTTGACTGGTCTTCATGCTTCTGCAGAACTTGCTTCTGTAGACAGCAAAACTGGCTCATTTCTTCACCAATGCTTCTGTGAATTTTCTGAGGATGATTTCTGGATTATTTCAAGTGTATTTCAACTTGTGTAACTCAGCTAAATCATCAGAAGAATCATTTTATTTTTCTGCCTTAATTTGCTGCTTCTGCAGAATTCATATGTGTATGTTGCTTCTGCAGAACTCTGTTAATGTGCTATTTCTGCAGAATTCTGCTTCTGATGAACTGCAGATGTTTCTCATGCTTCTGTGAACTATTTGAGGTTCCACAGTTGATATGTCTTGAGCATAAAGTGCTATTATTGCTTTGTTCTTGAAATTTTCTCTTAAAGTGAATCTCCCTTCTAATATGTCTTCATTTGATGTTCTTTGGAAGCTTCTTCATGCTTCTAGAAGATATGAGAAGTGCTTAACAGCTTCTGATTACTTTGAATGAGTTATCTTGAATTTACTCATTTTAATTTCAAGTTGTCCTTCACAGATTTGTCATTCCTTTTTAGTTTGCTGCTTCTGCTAGTTATTGGAATGAAATTTCTCATGTATTCCATGCTTCTTATGTTTCTCATATTTCTCCTTCTTCAAGATTAGACCTGTTGCTTCTGGATACATACTCAAATGAAAATGATTAGTCTTCTTTGAAATCAGAATTATACTAAGTTCCATTTGATTTGGTTGTCATGATTAAAACCACTTTGAGGGGATATTTGAACCTTACAATCTCCCCCTTTTGATGATGACAACTTATTCAAATTTGCTTAGATAATTCTGATTTTTGATACCAAACTCCCCCTGAATGTTGGCATTTATTATAGTTGCAAATTGTATGAAAGAGTTGTAATTTGGATCAATTAATTTGCAACAGAAGCATGTATAATCAACAAACATATGAATATACAGCAACTAATATCAATATGCATCAAAAAACATCTTTTGTCATTCATAATTCATGATTAATCAGAAGTACATCAAAATGATATTGATCACAGTCAGATCACAAAAAAAAAAATCAGCCAAGTATCAGCCCTGATCCCTAAAATTTAGCCTTAACTTCCTAGTACTACTTCTCCCCCTTTGTCATCAATCAAAACAACCTAAGGGAATGTATGGAGAGAAGCAGGATCATCATTAATCACTTGGATGGGGAGGAGTGATCAGATGATGAAGAGGTAGAAGGCTGAAGCAGATTCTGTGGGGGCTGAAACTGTGTGAAAGGCATGGGAGGTACTTGAGGTGCAAGGACAGGAAGAACAAAGTTGTTGATCCAAAACTGATGTTGAGTGAACCTCTCAATCATCTCATTTACAGTATTTTGTAAGGTGTTGACATTTGAAAAAAGCTTCTTCATGTCAGACTTCACCTTCTGTATATTTCTTTCCACAGATTTTGAAGGAGAAGCACTGGATGATGGGTCTGTAGCAGCAGGGGCATCTTGCTGAGGATCAGCCCTTTCTTTGGTGGCTGCTTCTGGTGGCTTCTCACTGCTCAGCTGCTGGATAAAGGTGTTCATGGAAGACAGATGGGAGGAAATAGCTGGAATATTGTCTAGGATAGGTGCAGCAGTAGGTAAGTCAGAATCTAAAATAGGAGAAGCAAGGAACTGATTTACCATATCAGTTCCAAATGTACCCAAGGAAGGAGCAGAAGCAGTTGCTGTTTTCTGTGCTTCTTCTTCTGCTTGTTTCTCAACTTCTGGTGCTTCTTCATCTGGAAGAGTTTTCATTGGGGAAGGAGAATGTTCTGGAGAAGCAATCTGAGGTGAATGAGGGGAGTATGGGGTGCCTTGAGCAAGATGGGCCAGTGTGTCAACTGCCATACCTTCTGCAGAAGCACTGATAGTTTCTTGAGGATCTTCTTCTAATGGTGCTTCTGTTGAAGTAGACTTGGGTTGTGAAGCAGCTTCTTCATCCATGATAGGGTCCAATGATAGTGATGTGGAAGATGAGGATTTAACAGATATTTCTGGAGTAGGAGAAGAGATTTTTGGATTCTTGGTTGAGGGTTCTTTAGAGGCTTCAGAAGTACTGACAGAGATACCTTTCCTCTTTCTGGAGAAGGTCTGGAATTTTTTCTTCTTTGTCCTAGGTGCAGTGCTTTCCTCTTCCTCACTTGGGCTTGAATAATCACTGGATGGCTCAGGCTTCTTGATCAACATCCTTTGAACATTTATCTTCCCAAAGAAGCTCTAGTTTCTACTGGAGGCTTCATCTTCTAGGGAGATATTGTTCTGTCTGAAGATTCTGGTGAGTAGCATCCCATAGGGCAGGCTTGCATATGCCCTTTGGGGGTTTGCGGATGAGATCATGCTTCTAAGGATGAGGTAGGGTAAGGAAAATGATTTACCAGAGAGAAGATGGTAAATAACCATTGAGTCATGGTCTGTGACCTTTTCTAGAGTTCCAGCTCTTGGTAAGATGGAGTAGCAGCACAGCTTGTGAAACAATCTACAGATTGGTATTAGTTTGCTTGATTGAGGCTGAGAGGAGGAGTTTAAGAAGACTTTTTTCTTGACTTCTTCCTTAGTTATGTCAGCAGCAGAAAACCAGTCATCATATAGATGAGGATGATCATCTTCACATCCAATTGCTTCTGCAATGGTCTCAGCTGTGATCACCATTGTTGCTCCTTTGATTTCTACAACCAAGGAATTGCCATCACTTTTATACTGACTTGCAAAAGCATAAAATGCTTTCACCAGTCTCTCATAGATTGGCTCCCTCATGAGAAGATAATCACCCCAATCTTGTTTTTGGACAAAATGTCCAATGTCCCATCCACACTTTCTGATTTCTTTGATTAGAAATATTTTCCCAGGAATGACAGCCTTCCATTCCCATTTTTCATTGAAGATTTTCAGCAGTTTCTCATCTTCAAAGAGATCATGATTGGAGTCAAGTGATGCTTCTGAAGAGTTGCTTTCCTCCATAGCTTGATTTGAGCATACTTCCTTTCCTTTGTCAGCTTTGGGGCTTTCATTTTGAGAGGAGAAGCAGCTGTGTGAGATGGAGGAGTAGCTGAATGAGGGTCTATTTCTATGGGTTTATTGGGGTCATTTCCTATGGTTTTGAAGCTAGCCTTGTTCCTATCTGACCTTCTAACATAGACTACAGAGAGAGCTGGTTCTTTAGAGATGGTTTTCACAGAAGGCTTTGGTGTAGTAGGAAGCTTTGAGGGTGAAGGCTTAGGTTGTGGTTCTGGTTGAGGTTCAGTGGCTTTTGGTTCAGTTTGGGATATGATATGAGGTTCAGAGTCTTGGGGTTCTGTTTGGGATTGAGGTTCAGCAAAAACAGAGACTTGCTCTGTGGATTGACTGAGTGCAGGGGATTCAGCTGTTTCTGGATCTTCATAGGGCACAATCTCATTTCCCATTACGATGAAGTCTTCAGATTCTGAAGAGGAGTGGTCTTTCTTTTCCATTGCAACTTGCTTAATTCTCATGAGGGCGAGGAGCTTAGAACAGAGGAAGAAGAATGTGACAGAGTTGAGGAGAGTTTATCGTGGAGGAGAATGAGGATGTCTTTCTCAGCTAAGAGGTATTTTAAAAGGGAAGCTAACTAGCCGTTGTTTCTTTTGAGAGGAAGAGAGAGAGAGAGATGTGTGCGCAGCTTTTTAGGGGTTGGTTAATGACCAACGGTCATTTGCTTTAAATTTCCCTAATTATGCAACAACTACTTTGTACTCTTTCAGCTAGAGACAAAAGTTAGCTTTCCATATTCCTTTTGTAGCTCTTGAAAAAGGCTATGGATGTAGTTTGACTTTGCATAGAAGGGATAAACAATGTTGTGCCCAGACAAGGACATTTCCCAGCATATGTGATGTGACATCCACTCTTTAGTTAGTCAACAATCACTGTTTCACGTTTTTCTAGCTAAGTGGTTTAACAGAAGCATTTTTGCCTTAGATCCTTGAAGAATGATGATATCAGAAGCTGAGAATTTATCTCTTGCAGAAGAATCTTTTCATGCAGATTCTGCAGAAGGAGGGATGTTTCTGTAAAGCTCTCTTAGCTTTGCTTCTTCAGAAGGAGAAGTGATAGTTTCACTTTCCAGAAGCAATATATGCAACTGTGATCCTTACAGTTTAGTGCTTCTGCAGCTAATGGATCTTCTAGATGTTCTTTGTTAATCAACAAACACAGACATTAATCATCAAGGTTCTTCATATTAATTTTATTTCTAAGAAATACAAATCTATCTTCCACAAGAGGTTTGTGAATATATCAGCAAATTGAAGCTTAGTTTCAATGAATTTCAATTCAATGTCATGCTTCTGGACATGATCTCTAATGAAGTGATGTTTAATGTCAATGTGCTTAGATCTAGAATGCTGGATTGGATTTTTAGACAAGTTAATTGCACTAGTATTATCACAGAATATAGGGATATTGGTGTACCTTAAGCAATAGTCCTCCATTTGATGTTTAATCCACATCATTTGAGAACAGCAGCTTGCTGCTGATATATATTCTGCTTCTGTAGTGGACAAGACTATTGTGGGTTGCTTCTTGCAAGACCAAGAGATCAATGATTTTCCAAGAAATTGGCAGCTTCCACTAGTACTTTTTCTGTCCAATTTGTCTCCAGCATAATCAGCATCACAATAACCTGTGAGCTCAAAATCTGTGCCTTTCTTGTACCATAATCCAAGACTTGTAGTTCCAGCAAGATATCTAAGAATTCTTTTCACAGCTGCAACATGTGATTCTCTGGGACAGGATTGAAATCTTGCACATAGACTTACAGAGTAAAGAATGTCAGGTCTACTGGCAGTTAAGTATAGCAAGGATCCTATCATTCCTCTGTATTCCTTTTCAGAAACATGTTTACCATTTTCATCTAGGTTTAAGACAGCAGAGGGATGCATAGGTGTCCCCATGGATTTTGAACTTTCCATTTTATATTTCTTTAATAGATCTTTACTGTATTTTTCTTGATTTATGAAGATACCATGCTTCTCTTGTCTAATTTGAAGTCCTAGGAAGAACTTCAATTCACCCATGAGACTCATTTCAAATTCACCTTTCATAAGATTATAAAACTCTTCACACATTTTTAAATTAGTGGATCCAAATATAATATCATCAACATAGATTTGAACTATGAGAAGATCCTTCTTGAATGTTTTTTCTGAAAAGAGTGGTGTCAATTTGACCTCTTGAAAATTGATTTTGCAAAAGAAAAGTGCTTAGCCTTTCATACCAAGCTCTAGGGGCTTGTTTCAAACCATATAAAGCTTTGGTTAGTTTGAAAACATGGTTAGGATACTTTTTGCTTTCAAAACCAGGAGGTTGATGTACATAGACCTCCTCATTTATGAAACCATTTAGAAAAGCACTCTTCACATCCATTTGATAAAGATTAAAGTTTTTGAAAGCAGCAAAAGCAAGAAGAATTCTAATATCTTCTAATCTAGCTACTGGAGCAAAAGTTTCATCAAAATCAATACCTTCTTGTTGATTATAGCCTTGAGCTACTAACCTTGCTTTGTTTCTAATAACCTTACCTTCTTCATTCATTTTGTTTCTGAATACCCATTTAGTGCCAATTATGGTGTGATTATTTAGCAGGGGCACAAGTGTCCAGACTCTGTTTTTCTCAAACTGGTCTAGTTCTTCTTTCATGGCTTCAACCCATGATTCTTCATCAAGTGCTTCTTGTACATTTTTTGGCTCAACTTGAGAGAGAAATGCAGTGTCATTTGTTCTTGTTAATTGTCTTCTGGTTCTTACTCCTTCCTCAACATTTCCAATCACCTGGTTATGAGGATGATAAGTCACAGATTTCCAGCTTCTGGGCAGATTCTGCTTCTGTCTGTCAGAATCTTCTCCAGAAGCACCTATTGCTTCTGTAGGATCTGCAGCTTCTGCAAATTCTGCATCCTTTTCTGTAGAACTGTGGTTTTCAGAAGGTATACTCTTTGACTGACTTTCATCATCAGAATCTTGCTTGTCACATGCTTGAGAAGGAGAGTTAGCATCATTGAAAACAATATGCATGCTTTCTTCTATTGTTTGATTCTTGAGATTATAGATTCTATATGCTTTGGAAGTAATGGAATATCCAAGAAATATTCCCTTTTCAGATTTAGCATCAAAATTCTCAAGGTTGTCTTTAATGTTTAATATGTAACATTCACTTCCAAATATGTGAAAATAAGCAATGTTAGGTTTTCTTCCCTTCCATAGTTCATATGGAGTTTTATTAAGGATGCTTCTGATAGAAACTCTGTTAAGTATATAGCATGCAGTGGAGACAGCTTCTCCCCAAAAGTATTTTTGAATGCCACTATCACTTAACATGGTTCTTGCCATTTCTTGGAGGGTTCTATTCTTCCTTTCTACAACTCCATTTTGTTGAGGAGTTCTAGGACAAGAGAAGTTATGGGAAATTCCATTTTCATCAAAATAGTTTTTGAAAAAGTAGTTTTCAAATTCCCCTCCATGGTCACTCCTTACAGAAGCTACCTTTTGATTTCTTTCATTTTGAACTTTCTTTAGAAAGATCTTGAAAGATTCAAAAGTTTCATCCTTAGTTGCTAGGAACAAAACCCATGTGAATCTAGAGTAATCATCTACTATTACAAGCCCATATTTCTTTCCTCCCAAGCTAGGTGTTTTGGTAGGACTAAAAAGATCAATATGTAATAACTCTAGAGTTCTTTTGGTGGTTATTATATTCTTAGGGTGAAAGCTAGATTTGATGTGTTTTCCTTTTACACATGCTTCACATATTTTGTCTTTGTCAAATCTTAGTTTGGTAGTCCTCTAACAAGTTCTAGTTTGGATAACTTAGAGATAGACTTCATGTTTAAGTGACCTACTTTTCTATGCCAAATCCATTTGTCATTTTTCAAAAGAAGCAAAGCAGGTTTGATTTGGGAGTTCTTCTAGACTTATGCTATATAGATTTTTGCTTCTAATGCCTGAAAACAATATCCTTTTAGTAGATGATTCTCTAATCTCACAGAATGTAGGTTGAAACATAACTTCATAGCCACTATCACATAACTGACTTATGCTAAGAAGATTATGTTTTAACCCTTTCACATAGTATACATTATTAATTTGGGTAGAACCTTGCATACCTATCTTTCCAATACCTTTGATTTGAGCTTTGTTGTTGTCTCCAAATGTTACTGTTCCACCTTCTATCATGTGGAGTTGAGTGAATTTGCTCTTGTTTCCAGTCATGTGTCTGGAGCAGCCACTGTCCAAGAACCATAGCTCTTTCTTCTTGGATCCTTTTGCTTGTCCCTACATCAAAAAAAAATAATGATTTAGGTACCCAAATTTTTCTTGGGTCCTTGGATGTTAGATACCTTTCTTCCGGTACTCCTATTTCTTTTGAAACAGTTTTGATCATAGTGTCCAAATCTGTTACACCAAGAGCAATGGGGAGGTTTCCTTTTGGTTGGGACAAAAACTGTTTTATGTGTTTTTGTGTTTTTGTCTAAAGTGAATCCTAATCCTCTTTTGTCAGTAGTTTCCCTACTGCTTCCTATAAATTGATTTAGGTTATGAGTGCTGTTAACAAACTTGCATAAATCATTCTGAAGTTCATCAATCTTCTTCTGCAGAAGCATATTTTCCTTCTGTAGTTCTGCAGTTTTCTCTGCTTCTGCAGAGTTGCTTCTTACATTCTTGATTTGTTCAGATAACTTAGAATGAGATTGTTGAAGACAATAATTGGTTTTAATTAACCTGTTATTATCTTCTCTAAGCTTGTCATTTTCTTCTTTTGATTTTACTAATTGTTCTTTAAGAGAAGCACATTTTTGTGCAAGTGTGTGTGAGTCAGATAACAGATTTTCAAAAGCATCTTCAAGTTCTTTATATGCAGAAGGAGTATAGGTAATTACCTCATCTTCTTCAGCTTCTCCAGCCATGAAGCATAGATGTGCAGTTTCTACTTTATCTTCTTCTTCTGTAGAGCTTTCAGAATCATCCCATGTAGCCATCATAGCCTTCTTCTTCTGGAATGGCCTTGATTCTTTCAGCTGTGGACATTCTGCCTTTATATGTCCTGCTTTGTTGCATTCATAGCAGATGATAGGACCTTTACTGTTTTCTCCTTTAGATCCTTCCTTCTTGAAATTGAAGAATTTCTTGGTTTTGCCTTTTCTTCTAATTAGCCTTTGTATTCTTTTAGATATGAAGGCTAGTTCATCATCATTTTCAGAAGATGATGATTCTGTTTCTGAAGGTTTATCTTCTGCAGAAACACTTCTTCTGGATGTATTTGCTTTTAGAGCTATTGATTTGTCCTTCCTTGGCAATTCATCCATGAGCTCCTGTTCATGAACTTTTAGAGAGCCAAGAAGCTCATCTAGCTTGAGTACTGCTAGATCCTTTGCTTCCTGAATTGCTGTGACTTTTGGTCTCCATATTCTTGGGAGACTCCTTAGTATTTTTCTTACTTGTTCTTGGTTAGAATAGCTTTTTCCAAGAGATTTTAAATCATTTATAATGATAGTAAACCTACTGAACATTTCATCTATAAATTCATGTTCAATCATATTAAACATTTCATATTGATGAATTAGAATGTTGATTTTAGATTCTTTTACTTGGTCTGTTCCTTCATGAGCAATTCTTAAGGTATCCCATATTTCTTTTGCTGTATTGCAGCCAGCAACCTTATCATACTCACTTCTACTTAATGCACAAAGAAGAAAAAATTTAGCTTTGGAGTTTAGAAGATACCTTTGTTTGTCATCTTGTGTCCATTCTTCTTTAGGTTTTGGCTTTGGTGCTTCTTCAACCACTTCGAAGTCACCTTCTGTGAGAGGACCCAAAACTCTGGTTCTTCTTGCAGTAGGAATGTAATTTCCAGTTTCTATGATATCCCATAGATCAATATCTTGGGATTCCAAAAACAGTTTCATTCTGTCCTTCCAATAGTAATAGTCTTTTCCATTAAATGTTGGTGGTCTGTTTGTTGATGATCCTTCTGGAATAAACATTGCAGCTTCATGGTTTGCCATTCCCTTGATCTTTTTCCTCTTTCACTGTTAAGTGAGTTCAACCAAAGAGGCATGCTCTAGTACCAATTGAAGTAAATGGTTGGATCACAAGAAGGGGGGTTGAATTGTGATTCCTTTTTAAAAGTCTGCAAGTTATCTTCTAATAAAATTCTGCTCAAGGTAAGTTCTTGGCTTTTATCAGAAGATGGATTCCCAAAAGGTTAATTTTAAGTATAATGCTTATTATGCTGAAAATAAGATTCCTTTGATGGAATCAATTAAGTTAACACTTACTTAGGTATTAGGTAGCTTTTAAAATCTTTTTATGATCATGCAATAACTAAGAGTGTAAGGAAAAGAAGAGAACACAAAGGATTTATACTGGTTCACCTTTTCCAACCAAAGGCTACATCCAGTCCCTACCTCAAGTAGGATTTTCTCACTAACCAAACTCAATTACAACCTTGGGTACACACTACCACTAGTATTCTTTTCCCACAGCCTCTTCAGGCTTCTTTCAGAAACACCAAACACTTAGAAACAAGTTCTGTCTTCTTACAGTACTTTCTGCAGAAGCACAGAACCTGAAATCTGCAGAACTTGCTTCTGCAGATCCCAATCTCTCACAGGCTCACACTTGAGCCTTTACAACCTCTCAAATACTTCACCTGATCAGTCACAAGAGATTTTACAGCTGACCAATCTCTCTGACTCAGTAGAAGCACAAAGCTACAAAGGTAAAGTACACAAATCTCACAAAGCTCACTAGATTACAATCAGAACAGCAGCAGCAGCTTCTAGTGAGCAAAACTCCCCCTCAACAATGTATATTAAACAATGAGAGAAAAACTGAGGAGAGAGAAAAAATGTTCCAGAAGTTGGCAATGTAAGACCAGATATTGTTTTATGCTTCTGGAGAGAGAGGTGTGTCTCAATGTGAAGAGAGCACCTCCTTTTATAGGTGAGGAGCCTTGTAGCCGTTGGAATGCAGTCAAAATGACCCAGCTGTGATGCTTTGACAAGTCCCTTTCAGGTACAGCTGTAAAAGCTGACTGGTATAGCTGTCTTGTTGACTGGTCTTCATGCTTCTGCAGAACTTGCTTCTGCAGACAGCAAAACTGGCTCATTTCTTCACCAATGCTTCTGTGAATTTTCTGAGGATGATTTCTGGATTATTTCAAGTGTATTTCAACTTGTGTAACTCAGCTAAATCATCAGAAGAATCATTTTATTTTTCTGCCTTAATTTGCTGCTTCTGCAGAATTCATATGTGTATGTTGCTTCTGCAGAATTCTGTTAATGTGTTGTTTCTGCAGAATTCTGCTTCTGATGAACTGCAGATGTTTCTCATGCTTCTGTGAACTATTTGAGGTTCCACAGTTGATATGTCTTGAGCATAAAGTGTTATTATTGCTTTGTTCTTGAAATTTTCTCTTAGAGTGAATCTCCCTTCTAATATGTCTTCATTTGATGTTCTTTGGAAGCTTCTTCATGCTTCTAGAAGATATGAGAAGTGCTTAACAGCTTCTGATTACTTTGAATGAGTTGTCTTGAATTTACTCATTTTAATTTCAAGTTGTCCTTCACAGATTTGTCATTCCTTTTTAGTTTGCTGCTTCTGCTAGTTATTGGAATGAAATTTCTCATGTATTTCATGCTTCTTATGTTTCTCATATTTCTCCTTCTTCAAGATTAGACCTGTTGCTTCTGGATACATACTCAAATGAAAATGATTAGTCTTCTTTGAAATCAGAATTATACTAAGTTCCATTTGATTTGGTTGTCATGATTAAAACCACTTTGAGGGGATATTTGAACCTTACAATAAGATTATTCAAATTACAATAATCATAAAAAAAACAATCTTATTAAGTGAAACAAAGGAACACCTTGGCTCCCGTGGGGAATTTTCGTGTTTTTTTATATTTATCGTAATTACTGTGAAGTAATTACATTTAAAAGAAGATAATTAAATTAAAAATATCGGTTATTGAGAAAAAAAATCTGGAAAAATATTGTTGGTGTCTCATTGAGTATGTTGAAGTATGTGGTGGAAGGTTGAGGTGAAACGAAGTGTTTGGTTAGTTGACCCTGGTGAGTAGATGGTTGCAGTGCATAAACCCTAACCCTAAGTACACTTTCCATGGATAGTGGGGGGCTTGCATGGTTGACGGATGAATTTTGACGTTATATTTTGCATGCATGACTTGGGTGTTATCTTGGCTCCCGTGGTGATTTTTCGTGTTTTTTATATTTGTGGTAATTACTGTCATGAATTAATTACATTTAAAAGAAGATAATTAAATTAAAAATACTAGGTAATGAGAAAAAAAATTCTTGAAAAATATTGTTGGTGTCCCATTGAGCATGTTGAAGTATGTGGTGGAAGGTTGAGGTGAAACGAAGTGTCTGGTTAGTTGACCCTGGTGAGTAGATGGTGGTAGTATACAAACCCTAAACCCGAGTACACTTTCCATGGATAGTGGGGGGGCTTGCATGGTTGAGGGATGAATTTTGATGTGAAATTTTGCATGCATGACTTGGGTGTTACCTTGGCTCCCGTGGTGAGAGGGATATATGGAAGAGAGAGAAATAGAGGAGATAGAAACATCAGAGAAACATAGGAGAGAGAAATAGAGGAGAGAGGAGAGAGAAACGGAGGAGAGAGAGGATAGGGGAGGGAGGAGAGAGAAACATGAGAGAAATAAATGAGAGGGGAGAGAGAAACAGAGGAGAGATGAGAGACAAAGGAAAGAGGGAGAGGAGGAGAGAGAAATAAGAGAGAAACAGAGGAGATAGAGAGAGACCGATGAGAGAGAGGAGAGAGAAACATAGGATAGAGAAACAAGAGAGAAATAGAGGAGAGAGAAACAAAGGAGAGAGGAGAAAGAGATATGAGAGAAATAGAGGAGAGAGACAGAGAGAGAGGGGGGGAGGATCTTAATAAATGAAAAACAAAGAGAGGAGAGGAGAGAGAAATAGAGGATAGAGAAATAAGAGAGAGAGAAACAACTGAGAGAGGAGAAAGAGATATGAGAGAAATAGAGGAGAGAGAAACGAATGGGAGAGAGAGGAGAAAGAAATAGGAGAGACAATCAGGGGAGAGAGAGAGACAAAGGGGAGAGAGAGATGAGAGAGAAACATACCTACTATTAATAACATAATAATAAGAGGACCACAATGTAAATTTTAAAAGTTCTATTTTTACCCAAACCCATTTTTGCAATTTTCACAATCCAACACAATGACCTACTACCTTTTGAATAAAAATTAATCTAGATCATTCAATTAAAAAATAATATATCCTATGGCTATAATAACTTGTGTATAAAAACTTGTGTACCATAACCTTACCCTATTGTAATATTGTAACTTTTTCAATTGAGATATAGTTTTCTTAAATTAATATATTTTAAGTAAGTTGTTTATATTTTATTTAATAAAAGTGCGGGTAACGGGCGCGGGTACGGGCATATAGGTGCCCAGCGGGTACGGGGACGGACACTAAAATTACTACCCACGGGGTACGGGCGCGAGTACGGGCTTTTT
This sequence comes from Sesbania bispinosa, assembly GCA_026901365.1. Taxonomy (NCBI): domain Eukaryota; kingdom Viridiplantae; phylum Streptophyta; class Magnoliopsida; order Fabales; family Fabaceae; genus Sesbania; species Sesbania bispinosa. The sequence goes on from QLOH01000894.1 coordinate 132,850, forward strand.
TTTGAAAACGCGGGTACAGGGACGGATACTGTAGTACCCTGCCCATAGGGTACCCATTATCATTCCTATTCCCGATCCATCCATTAAGAATTTGTACCTACCAGAATATTTTTCTTTCAAGTCCTTTATATATCCCAAAAGCATTTTTACAAACTGGAACTCCAAAGCTTTTTAATTTTTATTCCAACAGATAGGTACAAAGCTGGAATAGTGTGAGTGTGAATAGATAAGTACAAAGCCCCTATATGCGGGTATCAATATCAATTCAAACCAACCAACTTCATGTCATTTGGACTATTCCGATATAATTTGAGTTAAATGTAACCTTTAAAAGATAACTTTTGGGTTTTGATTGTACTGGGTCTTTTGTAATGGGTTAGAGTACCCCTTGTACTCCATTTATTAATGAATCTTTTTGCTTATAAAAAAAAATGTAACCTTTTAAAAAAAAAAACAAGTAGTATCCCCCTACAATTGGGGTAGTTCTGCTTGGAATAAGATGCATCACTCCTTCCTAAACTCATTTAAAATAGATAAAAGCATAATTTAAAAAATTGGGTAAATTATTGATTCAGTTTGATTTTATACAGAGTACCGATTATTCGGATTAACTGGTCAGTTTATGTCATGTATTTACTATATAATTAAAATTTGAAAATATTAATATCAAATAATTTAATTAACTAACTTATTGAAATTTTAAAATTATTTTCTACTAACAATAATATACGGACAACCATTTATTTAAAAATTCATACTTGTTCTCACAAAGGTTTCTTAATTAAAACCAGCCTAGTACAAACACAACTCTAGGACAACCCTAAAGTGAAGAATGGAGAACATCTTAATTATAAGAGGAAATACTCAAACTTTTGAGGAAATAAAATCACAATTTGTTAAAGAGAATGATTATTCTCACAGTTTTTTTATAGGAAAAGTGCATGAATCTACGTGGCTTTGTTACAACGAATTTAATTACTATACAGAAAGAATAAAAAAAATTATACTATCATCTAATGATGTGTTATCTCATTAATTAATGAGTATAACAATTTGTGTGTTATTAAACTTAATAAATGATGTGACAGCAAATCATTAAATAACAGTATAAAACTTTTTTTACACTAACAATGTATACTTATTAAATTCTTATTACAACCATTTATGTATGAGTTTAATATATGTACACTGTCAGTGTAAATAAGTTTTACACATACATCCAATGGTGTGCTGCCACATCATTTATTGAATTTAATAACACATGATGTGTCATATTCATTAAATGATGTGGCGACACACTATTGGATGTCTGTGTAAAACTTATTTACACTCACAGTGTATACTAATTAAATCCTTTATGTATTACCCTTATGTTTTCATCCGAATAATCAATAACATGAGAAAGATCACTTGGAGATGACTTGGAATTTTGGAGCCAATAATATGTTGGTTGAGAGTGACTTGGAGGTGGCAGTTCGTCTCATCAAGCAGGGAACACCATCCTATCATCCTTATCATTTTATTGTTCAAAGAATTAGAGATCTGGACCGTAATTAGTTAGTTCATATCTCCCATGTTTGGCGTGAGGCGAATAGTGTTTCTAATAGTCTTGCTATTTGGGCTCATACTACTAATTTTGATGTTTAGGTCTTTATGAGACCTCCCCCTAATGTTTTTGTTAGCCTTAGGAATGATTTGAATGGGAGTGTTGTTCAGTGATTGTTTTGTAGCTTTTTGGCCTTTGTGCCTCCTTTTTACCAAAAAAAAATATGCTTGCAATAGCCTAAACATATCATGATAACCACTAATAGTAACCACCCACTATAATAATCACTTATTATTATTATTATTATTATTATTATTATTATTATTATTATTATTATTATTATAATAATAATAATAATAATAATAATAATTTATATTGTTAATAAAGGAAATACATGGGAGGGTAATTATTTTGGTATACACATTAATTTTTTTTACACATAATAAAAATTATGGATAGACCCGTCTTTCCACTAGTTATACATAAAGAAAATACATAGGCTAAGTTAATTAAGAACTAACTTGTCATTACTTTACTTATAAAATAATTGTGGAACACACAAATTTATATAATTGTTTGACTCTGTTTCGTTTAATTTACATAATACCAAATAAAATGTTACACTATCTCTGTTTTTTTATAACAAATAAATTACTAAAATCATCATAATCAATGAAAAGTATTTATTATAAAAAAATAAAGTTTATGTAGAAATATGCATAATCAATATAAATACATCCATTTACACAAAATGTGTGATTAATTTATTAAAAAAAGAACTTACAATAAATAAAAGACATAAAAAAATTAACAATTAATATTATTAAAAATGAGTATTTATAATTAGATAGAAAATACACTCTCTTGCTTTTATGAAAATGTGTTTTGTTAGTACAAAATAAAAATATGATAGTTGTTAGAGAAAATAGAGGAGCAATTCATCTGGATTTTTTAGACTTTTTGGCTGAAGTATCTTGTTGCAAGTGGTTTTCCTTTTCAGCAGCTGTCTCTTGGTTAGTGACTTCTCAGAAATGGAATATACAATTCAATTTGACTCCATCAGTGGAGGCAGTTTGTATGTTTCCAAAAAAAAATGACTTTGGCTCTTCTGCGTTATTTGTCATATTGAGCTAGCGCTATGATTCGATGTGATCCAATAAATCTTATCAAAATAGGATGTTAGTCCAAACTAATATGATAATGGACCACCAAAGCTTGAACGGGATAGCAGTAACCAGCTATAATTGATTAAACAATAGGCCTGAAATTAAAATAATATTGCAAGTTACAATGCGGAATAGTATTACATTAATTGAATGGTTTTTATATTTAATTTTTTATTGGAAACAAGAATCTAACCAAAATTGGAATGATGAAATATGAATGAAGAATTACAATATAAAAATAATAAATAAAAAAAATCAAAATTCTAATGGATGGGTGATGGCGTAGATATGATATGTGCAGTGCCTGAATGGAAATAGTAATTAATGTCTCCTCTCCGCTAACCGCTATCAAATTCAAAACTAGTGCGTCAGCCGTCAGGTCAGTTTGTATTAGTTTGACCAGATATCATTCCAAAGCTTCCATCCAGCCCAGCGCAGGACCCAAGTAGCTATTTTGAGGATAGAACTTCCTACGGTGAAGCAATGATATTAAACTTAGCTAGGTCGTTAACTCGAGTGTGTGGTACTAGATTAATGGGTTATTGGTTCAATTATTGAGTTATTCGTTGAACCAATTAAACCATATATATATTAAAATGATATTTTAATTTAAAATTTATATAATTACTTTTTGTGATAGATTTATATAATTATTTTAAACAATATGTTTATGTTTTTTTTTCTAATCTCACTCTTTTTAATCATTGGTCCCCATTTTTTTAATAAAACAAAATAATTGTAAACACTTAATTATAGTAAGCTAATGATACAAAAAATTGGAAATGAAACACTACAAAGAAATATATCTATATCTATACTATATATAAAGAGAGTAGGAGAGTTTTGTTTTCCACATTTTCATTCCCATTATACCTATATTTTATATCATGATTTACGGTTTCCACTAACCAATAACCACTCAATAAAAATAATAAATGCCTAAAATGTAGAAAAATGAAGAAGAGACTTCAGAATAGAAAAATGGGGAAAGAGAGAGAAGGATCATAAAAGTAAGAAATGTGGAAAGATAGACACGACAGTACCTGTTTTCCGCTATAATAGCAATAATGCCAGTACATATGTCATGACAACTTTACTAAAAACATAACAGCAACTTTTTTTCGAAAACAATAACAGTTTTTGTCATATACTAAAGAAAAAATGGGCTTCTCACAGGCCCATAGCCTCTTAAACTTATTTAACTTAAGTATGACGGGAAAACCCTAGCCATCTCCATCCTTTTGTTTCTCTTGATTGAAGCTAGCCGTCGCCTCAATGTTTATCTGTCCATCAAAGTTATGGTTCTGCATTTCTACTATGTCCAAGGGAATAGAGCTCTATGGTTCAACTGCTTCCATCTTCTGCAATAGTTGAAATTTTATGATTCTGCGCAACCACTCCATTTTTCTTCATCTTCTTTGCAATCGGCAGCCACTCCTCCTCCTCCTCCTCCTCCTCCTCCTCTCAATGTGTCTACATCAATCACCCGGCCGCCGGTTCATCTCAACTCCTCTGATTCATCAGTTTTCACTCAAATTCGGCCGAGTTAACTGGTTTTCCACCGGTTTGCGTACATGTATGATCTAATGGAGGGCTCGGACTGATCATATGGCCGGTTTTCGGTCTGACCGGTTGAACCGGCCGGTCCGAGCCGAATTTAATATCACTGCTCTGAAGGATTTGGAAAATGGATACAATGAATAGTATTTTTTGTTTAACTGAAAATCACGTTTTAAATATGGATTCGGGCGAGAGATAGAAATAGGTCGAGTCGAGCTAGGTTTTCCAAGGCATGAGCCTTGTCTGCACCTTAAATTCATGGCATGAGTGGGGCTTTATTTTATGGTCTGAGTTTGACCTATTTAAAGCCTTACATGGCTTGAAAGCCCGCTTGTTTTATAGTAAGATATTTGAATGTACCATAAGCATCTATTTGAATAGATTTATAGGTCCAAGTTTTTTATGCAAAACAACATACTTATATATTTACACAAGTCAATAAGTATATAATTATAAGGAAATATAATAAAAATATTTATAATTATAATAGAAATATAAAAATATTAGTATTTTATTTATATTTAGTTAAATAGGTCGACCTGATAGGCTTAAAAAGCTTTTTCGATGGCCTGAAGTCTGATTTATTTTGCTATATAGGCTTTTGAAAAGGCATATGACCTGATATATTTAATGAATTGGTCTGGCATGGACTGGGTCTAATGTAGGCCAGGCCGTAGGCCCCTGACGAGCGACCTAGCTTGTTCCCGCCCCTAATTCAGGCAAACAGTACTCTCAGTAGCGTTGAGTAACGTTGGCCCGGATCCACGGTTAAAACATGATTTTAGAGTAAACCAAACACGCACAAAGTTGTGGTAGGAAATTTATCAATTTTTGGATGGATATGAATTACATGTTAAAAGAAATATCTGAAATTGTTATCATTACATTTAAAATCAATTATCTACATTTTGATCATTACATTTAAATAAAACTACCCAATACTCATTTAAAATCAATTATTAAAATAGATATGTTGAAAACTAAAAAAAATGATTTTTAGTTTTCAATTTTGAGTTGTAAAGACTTGGTTAAAATTTTTTGAAAACTGAAAACTCGCCACCATTTCAAACGACCATTAACAATATTAGTTGAGTTTATTAAATTTTCTCAAACTCACATAAAAAGTTAACAACATTTACTAAATTATCCTTCTTAATATTTATTGCAAAGTAGATCATTGAAAAAAATATAAATTAAATAAGGTTATTGTGGGGATATTAGCATTTAATAGTGTGGAGGTATTTCTTTTTCAACATTTGTGTATATCAAAGTTTCAAAAATTAGACCGGAAATTAAATTGGTAAAGACATTGTTTTATAATTTATTTAAACCCATGGTAATTAAAGTTGTATTTTTTTTATTATATAATATTTTAAATGATAAATGAACACAAAATCGTGGTTTTGTACCGTTGGAATTTAAAACAAACCGTCACTAAACCATTTGGTCAGATCCAATTTTAAGAATTACGATTTTCATTTCTTTTATGAATTTTAAAATTAAAATAGAAAGCGTCCCATACATTCTAAAGTATTTTTATAAAATACAAACAATTAACTTTTTAAAGTATTAAAAAATACAAATATTGAAAAATTTATATTTCATAAAACAAATAAAAAATACATATATATATATATATATAAATTGTGTTTCTGAAAAACTTTTGTAGGAAAAAAGTTACTTTTTTTAAAAATAATCACCTTTATAAATCATTTCATTCTCTTGAAATATTTTGAAATCATATTAATAAGAATTTTATGCATTACACGTGTATTTTTATAAAATATAAAAAATTAAAATTGAAATAGTATAAAAAGTTAACTTAATTGGAAAAAGTACATTGTATGAGTGAATTTATGAAATATAGGAAAATAAAATTTAAAATATAAAATTACAAATATTAAAAAATTAAGAATATGTCTGTTTATACTTTTTTTCAAAGAAACTCTTTTTTTTTAAGAATTATGTGATTAATTTGTGAAATGTACAAAAATAAATTTAAAAACATTTTAAGGAATCAGTCTATTTGATAAAATAAAGTGTAACAGTACTAAAAATATATTAAAATATAAACAATAGAAAAAATTTATTTTTTGAAAGATTTTCAAATTTAATTTGATTAATAATATCATTTCGTTATGAATTTTTTTTACATTTATTTTTATTTGTTCTCTTTAAATTTTGAAATTAAACAAAGGAATATCTCATGTGTTACATGTTTATTTTTGTAAAATTTAAAAAATTAAACCAATAGCATTTTTAAAATTTTGTCATTAAAACTTATTTATTTGATAATAAAAATTACAAAAAGTAAAAATATTGGAAATTTAATATTTCAAATATTATAAAAAATAATAGAATCATTAGTACGATAAATAATTTTTTCCCCCATGAGTTGTAGAGACGATTGTTAAAATCGTTGCAAAAATCATTTTGAAGCGTTTTAAGCATTATATTTATCAATGCAATACCATTTAAATTTAAGCTTGGAAGCTAAAATTTGTAAACCATTCAATCTTTTTTGGTAAAGTGGCGTATTTTAACAACTATTGACATTTTTTTTGTTAAACTTGGAGTAATGTTTCAAGATTTCAACTACTAGCTGAAATGACTCTTTACAATTTGACCCTTATAAAGTTTCATAATTACCAAATTTAAAGATTTTTTTTAGTAATTAAGGATAGCCTTATTTATCATTTTATGATTATTAGTTTATTTTTTCAAACACTTTCAATTCAGTTGACTAGTTTTTCCGCTTGCATCTTTCATCTTTTAGGTTAGAGCTAATTTTTCAGCTAGCTTGTCCACTAGTTATATTAAACACACTCTATATTTCCATGGTACAATATAAAAGGGTAAAATATGTTCTTTGTCCCTATAGTTTTGATCAACTTTAGTTTCAGTCATTGACTTTTAAAACCTTTATTTTATATCTCATTCTTTTAAAACACTTTAATCATAGCCTCTAACGTTAATTATCTTTGTTAAATTGGTGACTTGTTTGATTTTAGTGTTGAATCACATTTAATCAATATGGATGATGAGTTCATTTATTAGCAACTTAACAAAATTAATTAACGTTAGGGACTATGGTCAAGGTATTTCAAAAGTATAGAAGATAAAATAAAAGTTTTAAAAATCGGGAATCAAGACTAAAGTTGGTAAAAAAATATAGGGACAAAAAATATATTTTACCCGCACTACAATAAATTTTACTTTAGCCAACACTTTTTTTATCCAGATTTAGAAAATCGTTTCTGAAACATAAATTAGGCAACGATTTTACACCTGTAGAGCTCATTTATATTTGACAACAGTTTTCAAGTTGTAGTCGTATTTTAGGCAACACATTTCTTGACGACGGACGAAAAAGCGTTGTTAAAACATGAAATAGGCAACAATTATTTAATTTTGTGGATCTTTCTTAGTCAACAGTTTTAAAACCGTTGTCAAAACATAGAATTGACAACATTTTTTTCAATTGTGGTGATTTTTTCTAATCAACGATAATTAAATTGTTGCCAAAACATAGAATAGGCAACAATTTTTAAATTTTACGGATTTTTTAGTCTACAATTGTAAATTTGTTGTCAAAACATGGAATAGACAAGATATTTTAATCTACGGAGATTTTTTTTAGTCAATGATTATAAAATTGTTGTCAAAACATGCAATAGGCAACGATTTTTCAACCAGCAACAAGAAAAGATCGTTGTTTAAAATTATCAAACAATATTGAGTTAATGTTTAAGTTTTCAAGTTTTTGTTTTACTAAAATTTTAATTGTCAAATCAATGATTTTAACATGAAAAAAAATATATATTTGATTTTAGGGAAAAATATGTTTTTCGTCCCTGTAGTTTGAATCAACTTGTCTTCGTCCCTATACTTTTTTCCTTGGTTTTTTGTCCCCGAACTTTGTAAACCCCCTACTGATAGTCCCTGCCGTTAGTGAACTCTATTAAATCGCGACGTGGCAGACGAAAACTTACAGATCAGCTTCTTTTGTGGGTCCCCAACTGAGTTAACATTATGGGTTAATTTCCTAATTATTGATTAACCAAACAAAAGCCTAATTAGAAGTTTGGGGTTTTTAATCGTATCTCATTTGTAAGAAACCCTAACATGGTAAAGGTTCCCTGTCTCTCTTCTCTGTTGTGGAGCCCGTGAGTGTGGTGGTCCCTTGTTCAATCTGGAAGAAGGTATACACAACGCGTGTTTTAGTGGTCCCTTGGAACTGTGTGGTCCCTTGGAACGACGCAGTCTCCCCGTTGATAGAAGGTATTGAACGGTTCGAACGTTCCGGTTGCAGGTATGTGTGTTCTTTCACTGTTTTTGTGTACCCCATGTGACATTGTTTCATTATTGTAGTGGAAAACATGTTTGTTTATTTATTCCTTTCTGGTTGCATCTATGGGGGACAATGAGTTTATTTTTTTTAATATAAATTATTTATTGTCATATATGGATGGGGTTTTTTGTAGCATTTTATCATATGGGAAAGTTTGTGCATAAGTCGTCAATGTCATACAAGGGGGTGAAATACATGTATTTCATGGGCTGGACATAGATACATGGTCGTATTTTAAGGCATTGGGATTAGCTAAGGATCTGGGTTATGCATCTAAGGTGAAGATGTGGTGGAAGCAGAAAAGAGTTAGTTTTAAAAGAGGTCTTAAAGTATTAGGCAATCATGAGGATGCTCTTGAGCTTGCCAATATTGCTGAAAGTAAAAGGTGTGAGATGGAAATTTACTTAGAGCACGGTATTAGCAGTCCCAAGAAGACAGTGCAAGTTAGTGTTCCTTTAATAGCTGACAGAAGTGAGACAGAAAATGTGCAAGTGGAAGCTACTGTGAAGGATGTTGGGCTTGAAGAAATGCAGGTTGGGTCTAGTCAGGGGTTGGGAGTATTTGGGCCTGAGACTATACATGTTGGGGGGCTGACACTCATAGAAGTTATTGTCTTCATTGTAGAGGAAGGCTGACACTCAACCAAAGAAGGGTGCACATACACATAAGAGGGTATGCAATTATTCTGCTCTGTTCAATAATTCACCATTTACTTACCTATTAATCAACAATTTTAAAAACTATAGGGAAAGAAGAAATCACTTGCACCTGGCCTAGTAATCCCAGAATTTGCAAGAAACATGTTTGTTGGTCAACTACTTACACAACTTACAAGGGTTTGGGTAAGAAACATATTCCTCACATTCCTTAGTTCTTATACCATACCATGATATTCAACTCACCATCCTGTCTCTTTGCAACAGGAAACACATGTAGGAAATGTTAAAGCAGCTGCATCAACCCAAGCAGCTGCATCAACCCAAGCAGCAGACCCCCCAACACAAGGACCATTCCTGCACCAACAGAGGCTGAACCAGCAACAACCAGGGAACCAACAACAATCGGGGAAGAAAATCATGAAGGGACACAAGATGTAGTAGGAGGTCAAGTCACTGGAGAACCAAGAAATGAAGAAAATGGCAGCAAAGACTGAAAAGATTCTGGTGTTAGCACATGGTCTTATATTTTAATGTATAGGAAATATAATCAGACCATGTGCTTTTTTTTGGAAGGATGTGTCTAGACAATTGACAGTGTTCACTTTAGGTTTTAAATACTTTTTTTTTTGTCTTATTTGCCATTAGGGGCAACAAATCTGTGTTATTTTGATAGTTTGTGTCATTTTCATGAGTACACTATGCACATGTGACTCAAGTTGCTTGTAGCCACATCATTTGTTTTTTTTGCTAATGTGGAAACTGGTGCTGATGTGCACTTTATAATAGGCTTTTGTTTGGTTAATCGGTAATTAGGAAATTAACCCATAGTGTTAAATCAGTTGGGGACCCACAAAAGAAGTTGATCTGTAAGTTTCCGTCTGCCACGTCACGATTTAATAGAGTTCACTAACGGCAGGGACTAACAGTAGGGGGTTTACAAAGTTCGGGGACAAAAAACCAAGGAAAAAAAGTATAGGGACGAAGACCCAAGTTGACCCAAACTACAGGGAGAAAAACATATTTTCCCTTGATTTTAAAATAAGTGATTTTATAAGTTTATTTTAAAATTTGTGGTTCATATGATATATATTAAAATTGACAATGTTTATTTTAGCTTAGCAGATAGAACTTGGTGTTTGAAGATGGGGGGTGTGTTCGAATCCTACCTTAGCCACTTTAAGAATTTTTATTTTTCATTCTACAAATTGTGGCCTATTCCTTTATTTTAGGCAATGGTTAAAAATCATAGTCTATCCCTTATTTTAGGTAACAATTTTAAACATATGTTGCCAAAAGTGAAAAATCGTTGTCTATTATAATAGGCAACGGCCGGAAAAACCATGCTCCTAAAATCTTTGCCTAAAACTTTTGCCCATGGTTTAGCATCTTTGGCCACGATTTTCAATTGTTGTCTAAAATAAAAAATGTTGTAGTGAATGGTGAGACAAGTGAACAATGAATAAAAAGATAGAAGTTGCCATGCATATTAAAAGCTTTGTTGTCAATATTTATTTTTATTTTATCAAACCATTAGTTGTTGAAGTAAAGTTATTTTATTTTATAGTAACTTCAATTTCTTACTTTATTATTTTTAAAAATTAATGTTTTTCTATTTTTAAAAAATAGAATTTCAAATTATATAAGAAATTCTTTTTTTGTTTTGAAATATATATTATATAACATTAACAAATTAAATTTCTTATTTTCTCAAATTAAAAACTTAATTATAAATGTGTTTGTGGTAAAAAAAAAATCAGCATTAACTACAAAAACTTTAACTTTCTGTAAGTGATTACGAAAACTTGAACTTTTCGTAAATGACTACAAAAACTTCAACTTTTCGCAATTAACTTAAAAAACTTCACTTTGATTCTAATATTCAATCTGAGACTACAATTTGAATCCTCTTAAGGGGATTCGGATTATAACTTCTTAGAAAGAAAGTTTCTCAGAAGAAGTAGATGAACGAAAGAATTACAAATAATTACAAGAACTATAGAAAAACTAACGAATTGACACTTAAAGAAAGAACTAAAATTTAGAAGAGTGAAAGAATTAAAAAGAACTGCAAACAACAATGAAACGAAGGAAAGTCAAAGAACTGAAACTTAAAGAAAGAACTAAAACTCAAAGAAGAGTAAAATAAAGAAAAAGAACTTCAATGAAAGAAAGAAAGGATAAATAAACTTCAAATGAATAACCTGAATTGAAAGTTTAGAGGGTTACATATTTTTCTCTCAGAGTTACCAGTTAGTCATAGAAAGATGGATGTGTTTGGTTTGTTGAGTGTTTTAGAAATGAAAAATTCAACCTCTATTCTAACAACGATTCACCTACTTATGGAGTTAAAAAGTCTAATGTCTAAACTATTACAACGGCTGATATAAAAGCAGTTGTTGCGATTATTAAACTTAAGTGAAAAATAATTAAATTAAGCTTTCAACGGCTGTAAACCGCTATAAGTTGTGTCTTTCTTTTTTGGTACTCTTCCACTTTTTTGGCATTTTATTTCTTTCTACCTACATTAGAACCTCTATAAATTAATAACCTCTCTAAAATAATAAATTTTCTCGGTCTCGACTATTAGATTTTGGGCATGAACCTAACTCTACCTCAAAAGCTAACTTGTAGGGTGACGATTGCCCAAGACTTAAATACTATTAATTGGCCTTATCTCTAGGCAATGTGGCCACGTGAGACTCTAACACACCCCCTCATGCCTAGGGCTGGACACCTGGAGCGTGAACGACTTTACGGGTGGCGGCCCAATAACAACGAATGATCTATGATAAACTCTGATACCATATTAGATTCTGGACATGAGTCTAACTCAACCCCAAAAGCTAGCTTGTAGGGTGAGGATTGCCCAAGACTTATATACTATTAATTGGCCTTATCTCCAGGCAATGTGGGACTCTAACATCGACTTGGGCCCAAGGTCTAAATTAATAATTTTGATAAATTAATAAGATAATAATTTTCTGGAAGACCCTTATATAAATTTATGGTCCCTTCAATGTTATAAATTAATAATTCTATAAAATACATATTTTTTTTTTCATAAAAAAAACATGTTTTAGATGTGAAGCCATGTTTGGTTGGTTTTGATTGGATTGACTAATTAGGAATGTTTGATGTTGTTTATATAGCGGTTGATTTCCTTACTGCACATGAACTTGCAGTAAGTTTTAACTAGTACTACGTACTACAGTACAATAAACTTTGTTTTTCAGGGGATGTATTATATATTTAATTAGACACATTGTACATGAACATCATTCAATTAGTCAATACAATGTACATATATTTTATTCATGAAGAGTAATGTATGCTCGTTGAATCGGAAAAGATCTCTTTAAATTAATAAATTATTAATTTATCAATTAATTAATACCTCTTTAAATTAATAAAATTAGTGATCCCGACATTATTAATTTATAAAGGTTTTACTGCTTGTTTTTTTATATTTTCAGTTCAAAACTCAAGAAAAATTAACAAAAAGTTTCATGAAGCAAAATATGAACTACATTCATAATTGAAAAATGGTTTAATAAGGTATCTAGAAGTTTTTTTTTATACACTTGAAGTATTTCAATAAGGCATAAGCATAAATAAATATTAATCATGGTTGTCCCCTGACTTAAATTCTTAACATACATAAATAAACTAAATATCTAAATGGTTATCTATAACGATTATAATCCATATAATCTTTAGACCTTTTTTTTTTAATCATAAGCATTCCCTATTTCTAGGAGCGTCATATTCGGAATTTCTAGTACATTTGGAAAAACTAACTTAATTAAATGTTTATTCAATAAGTACTTATCATATGAGAGCTTATATCATAAGCATTTAAGGAAGTGGGTGGGAACATAAGAAAAGACAATATACCTCTACATATAAACTATATTTCATAAGTTATTTTGAGAATTTTATTGAAATAATTTAAAATAAATTGTGAAATAATATATTACTTTTGGTGATTCTAAGTCAACCAACTGAAATTAAAATAATAGTAAATTATATATATATATATATAATATATATAATAACCATAAATTGCACAATAAATATATCAATTTATAGCGATTTACTTTAATGACAAATGCTTTGTCTTATTTTCCCCTTACAATTTGCATAAGGAAAGCAACTTGTTCATTCAAGAAATCAACTTTAACAACTTGTGCATTCAAATGCATTAATTTCAAATGTTTTTTTTTACCTTGACATTAATTTTTGATGAAAACGCCAACTCACATAGTGAGAATTTTTTATTTTCTAGAATATCCTTCCATCTCGTAAATGGAAGACTAATCTCTTAAATACAGTCAGATGTAACCTTTCAATAGTAAGTTACATGTCTAAAGCATGTTTTAGATACTCATTTCCATAAATTTTCATAAAGGTCCCATTCTTAAAATAATAGACGTTATAAAATTTAAACAAAACATCACGTTTCATATTCACATAACATGAAATAACATGGTCAATTCATAATAGGATTATATAGATGCATGAATTTAGGATCAAAGGAGTGTGGTGCATATCTATTGGAGTCATGATTTTTGACTCAATGGCTCCAATTGCACACGCCTTGATCTCTAGAATTTTAGATAGGACCCTGCCCTCATTTTTCCTCATATTTAGATGGGATATGATGCAATTAAATGAAGATAAAGTTAATTGTCATATGTCCTAAGATATGTATTTATAGAGAAAATGGAGAGGTGTCTATCATTTCAATCATGAAGAGTTATCCATCATGGATCTAGTTAATTATAATAAACTATACTATACAAATACACTTATATATAAATTTTAATATCTACTACTCCCAAAATGGATACCTCAAGATATATTAATTAAAATATCATTCAACCAATATTTTGTACAGTAATAGAAAACTAGAGAATAAATTTTTCTAACAGTAGATATAGCATTTTAGAAAAATAAGTCATATTGTCATATTTGCAAAGACATGTAATTGATATCGACATAACTAAACTTTTACAATAGGACTTTAGGATATTTTAATATCATAATTTTACACTTCTTCAGTTTGAAAAAAAATGGTCAAGTGTGTTAATTAGGACACGTGTCTTTGTTGTTTTGTTATTAAAAAGTAGCATACACATGGTATAATGAAATGATAAGATATATATAAATACAAACAGGAACCAAAATAAAACTGATAGTTGTAAAATAATAATAATAAGAAACCTTAAAGGGTAGGAAAACGGTTAAACTTAAATGTAGATGAATATTGAATAGAGTTCATTCAGGACCCTACAGAGTGTTCTTCCTGTCCTGTAACAATACAGTGCTACGCGGCATGGGCTAATTTGGTGGTTTTATGTCAGTTATGAGTTGTGATCTAAAAGATCTGATCTTTAGAGATTATGCCACGAATTAAAACCAAGCAAAGAATATGATGATATGGCAATTTACACTCTCCCTGTTTCCCAGCCGCAGCAACCTTTGAGGGCTGCGCGTGACACCCATAACTCTCTTTCTTGTTGCTATGCTACTATTATTCACCTTCTCCATATCCAAGGCATGGGCGGCTATCCAATGAAAATGAATCACCCAAGAAAAATTATAAAAAAAAAAGCTTTCTTCTTTTTCCTCTTTTCACTTCCTCTCCTTTTAGTTATTGTTATTATTGATTGATATCAATCAATAATTGCTGGTTTTAAATTAATTTAAAATTGAAAACAACCCACCAAAGGAAAACAGTGATTAAGAGGGAGGTGTTTAAAGTAAAGTTTTTGGTTTTAATTAGGTGAAATGGGTTTAGAACTTTGGATATTTCTCGGTCTTCGTTAACTTGGGAGCCCGACAATCAAATCCGATATGGTAAGTCAGTGTTGAAGGAGGTGATGAAGTGAGGAGGGGCCAATAAGCGTAGTAAAAGCTCTCTTTGTTTATTTATGATTTATTTATTTATGGGTATGTGATCAACAACTGTCCTTATTGTCCACTTTAGGAACCCAAGCCAAACCCCTTGCCCAATTTAGTTTCATTTTTTAATATAATAATTAGCAAGTAGATGCCAGAACCGAGTGAATCTTTAGCTTAGTGTTAACTGTTGGAAGATGATTTAGTTTATTTTTTTATTTATATCTTGTTATCATTATTCATTTCATTCCTACCCACATTCACATGGTGCTTGCAGTGGCTACTATAACATTGATATCTTTATGGCATGGCGGTCCCTCTACACAGTTGTGTGCTGAGTGCTGAGTGCTGAGCTTCCAGGGAGACAAGGGGGGCGGTGATCGAGATTCACCTTCATGAGATTGGTGCACGCTGCAGCAGGGTATGGTGGTCACCACCTGCTTATTTTAACCCTAGCTTCTCTTCACCTTCTCTCCCTCATTGGTTTCTTACTACTCTCTATCAGCTTTTCCCTTGCAAGGTTAGTTACCTTTTCTTCTCTTTCTGCTCAATTTTTCTCCCCCACCCCTTCTGGTGTAGGTAGTTAGTAGGTTAGTTAGTTAGCTTTTTGCTGTGTTGTGTCTTCTTCAGCATGTTGTATACTGTTCAATTTGCTGCTTTTAAAAGTTTGGATGTGTATGTGTTCTCTCAAGGGAAATATTCTTGTTTGTTCATGGTACTACTGGATTTGTTTGTGTCCTATCTTGGGTCATCATTGTTCATGGTATTATCGTACTGTACCAATCAGTTTTTTTAAAAGTTAAGAATAATAACAACCAATTTTATACTATCACAAAGCATGTATAATTGCTAGTGTGCTTGGTGCTCATGGGTTCATCTAGGTTGTGGAGGGAGGGGGGTATTCTCATGTAATCCTTATTCAGAATTCACTATGCTTGGGAGAAACAACAGAACAGTAATGATATGGATAAATGGACTATATTTTCTTTTCTACCTGCAAGGGTAAATAGGCTAATAAAGACACTACTATATATGGATTTCTTAACCATTGTCCGACACTTATTAAATAGGGTAGAGTGGTTGTAAAAACATAAAAAAATAGCAAGGACTTCCTAAGATAATGCTAATAGAAAGATAAGGCAACATAAATTTAGAAACTTAAAATTTAAACTTGGATAGATGGGATTTTCTTTCCTTATCAGTATTTATTCACTTGAGTTGTGAGGATTGTTGGTTGTCTTCTATGATTTGGTCATAAATTATCACTACTTAAGCATTTCATAATTTTGTCATGTTGAAACTTGAAGTGTTGGGAATTTGTTCATGTCTTCTTGAATTGTTACATGAGCAGGATTACATTCAAGAGTAAATTAATATTAGACTTAAATAGTTCTGTAGCAGAACATATTCTCAAGGAGGTTCTTATACAATCTAGATTAACATGGTCATCTTATTTTTATCATTCCAAGTGCAGTTTGAGTGAAAATGTCTTCCTCAAGGCCTAGCCAATCATCCAGCAATTCAGGGGAGATCAAGACATAGTGCTAGGATTATTGCTCAGACCACTGTAGATGCAAAACTCCAAGCAACTTTTGAGGAGTCTTGGTAGTTCCTTTGACTACTCCAGTTCAGGTGCGGGTCTCTGGTACAGCTGATGGAGACCATCAACCAAGGTCCAGTAAAGTAACAACAGCTTACTCTAATCACATACAGAAGAGGCAAGGCTGATCCAGCCTTTTGGGTGCTTGCTAGCTTTAGATGAGAACAACATGTAAGGTCATTGCATACAGTGAGAATGCACCTGAAATGCTGACCATGTGAGTCATGCTCGTCCCAAGTGTTGGTGACCACCCTGCCCTTGGCATTGGCACTGACATAAGAACTATCTTCACTGCGCCAAGTGCTTCTGCATTACAGAAGGCATTAGGATTTGGGGAGGTTTCACTTCTTAACCCCATCCTTGTTCATTGCAAGACTTCTGGGAAGCCCTTTTATGCAATTATCCATCGAGTTACTGATAGTTTGATCATTGACTTTGAGCCCAGTCAAGCCTTATGAAGTTCCCATGACTGGCAGCAGGCGCCCTGCAATCTTACAAGCTTGCTGCCAAAGCAATTACCCGATTGCAATCTTTGCCTAGTGGGAGCATGGAAAGGCTTTGTGATACAATGGTTCAAGAAGTTTTTGAACTAACAGGTTATGACAGGGTGATGGCTTATAAATTTCATGAGGATGATAATGGGGAGGTGATTGCCTGATGATAACAAAGCCAGGCCTAGAGCCATATCTGGGTTTGCACTATCCAGCCACTGATATTCCCCAGGCTGCACGCTTTTTGTTTATGAAGAACAAGGTCCGTATGATAGTTGATTGTCATGCAAACATGTGAAGGTTACTTCAAGATGAAAAGCTTCCATTTGATTTTGACTTGTGTGGCTCAACCTTAAGGGCTCCTCACAGTTGCCATTTGCAATACATGGCGAACATGGATTCAATTGCTTCCCTGGTTATGGCAGTTGTAGTCAATGACAGTGATGAAGATGGGGACAGCTCTGATGCAGTTCAACCACAAAAGAGAAAGAGACTCTGGGGTTTGGATAGTTTGCCATAACACGACTCCCAGATTTGTTCCCGTTCCTCTAAGGTATGCTTGTGAGTTTCTGGCTCAAGTATTTGCTATCCAGGTGAACAAAGAAATAGAGTTAGAATATCAGATTCTTGAGAAGAATATCCTGCGCACCCAGACACTCTTGTGTGACATGCTGATGCGAGATGCACCCCTAGGTATTGTATCACAGAGTCCCAATATAATGGATCTAGGAAATGTGATGGGGCTGCTCTCTGTATAAAACAAGGTCTGGATGTTAGGAGTGGCACCAAGTGAATCCCAGATAAGAGAGATAAGCTTTATGGCCTGTCTGAATACCATATGGATTCCACAGGTTTGAGTACAGATAGCTTGTCCTGATGCAGGGTTCCCAGGGTCTCTTTCTCTTGGTGACACTGTATGTGGAATGGCAGCAGTTAGAATAACTGCAAAGACATAGTTTTATCTGGTTCCGGTCACACCTGCTGCAGAAATCCGATGGGGTGGTGGCAAAGCATGAACCTGGTGAAAGGATGATGGTAGGAAGATGCATCCAAGATCATCATTCAAGGCTTTCCTTGAAGTTGTGAAGTCTAGGAGCTACCAATGGATGCGAAGACTATGAAATGGATGTCTATTCATTCATTTGCAGTTAATATACTGAGGAATGCATTCAAAGATACAGAGAGTATGGATTTAAACACAAATGCAATCAATACGAGACTAAGTGATTGAAGATTGAAGGGATGCAGGAACTGGAAGCAGTGACAAGTGAGATGGTTAGGTTAATTGAAACTGCAACAGTGCCTATTTTGGCAGTAGATGTTGATGGGCTGGTCAATGGGTGGAATATAAAATTGCTGAATTGACAGGTCTTCCAGTTGGTGAAGCTATTGGAAAGCATTTACTCACACTTGTTGAGGATTCTTCAACTGACAGAGTCAAGAAGATGCTTGACTTGGCACTGTCGGGTATGTCTTTTTTCTTTCTCCATCTTAATACCTTATCTTTATATTAGCTCTTTTCTTTTCTTTGTTTTCCAAGCCTTAGCATTCATGAGCAAAAGCTTAAAAATGTGTGTGTGTGACTATTTAGCTGTGTCTGCTGTGAGCAAATGAGCTTATCACCCTCCCTAAACCCATCCATGAATATTGCATTGATGAAGATTGTGAGCAGAAAAGTATGTCTTGTTGACAATATCATTCAATTTTGTGCCCTTACTACTAGGTAAGGAATGGAACACCATAAGAGTCATGTGGT
Source organism: Sesbania bispinosa (assembly GCA_026901365.1). Lineage (NCBI taxonomy): Eukaryota > Viridiplantae > Streptophyta > Magnoliopsida > Fabales > Fabaceae > Sesbania > Sesbania bispinosa. The sequence continues at coordinate 151,880 of QLOH01000894.1, forward strand.
CTTTTTTCATTTTGGGGGCTTTGGTGGGATTAGATTCGCTAGACATGATGTACAATAGGAAATTATGACCATTTTATCCATATAGCCAACCCCATCTAGTAGAACAATATTTCTGTTGCTGTTGTGGTAGTGGTGGTGAGAGGAGTTGGTGCAATTTCTCTGACACAAACACAATGGAATTACATTCTTCTAACCTGCTTCCATATTTCTAAACAATTGATTTGTTCTGTTACAATGTAATAGGTGAAGAAGAGAAAAGTCCAATTTGAAATCAAAACGCATGGATCTAAGATGGATTCTGGCCCTATTCGTTTGGTAGTTAATGCTTGTGCAAGCAGGGATCTTCGAGAGAATGTTGTGGGGGTTTGTTTTGTGGCCCAAGATATAACTGCTCAAAAGACTGTCATGGACAAATTCACCCGAATTGAAGGTGATTACAAGGCAATTTACAGAACCCCAATCCACTAATCCCCCCCCCTATATTTGGTACAGATGAATTTGGCTGGTGTTGTGAGTGGAATCCAGCTATGACAAAATTAACTGGATGGAAGCGGGAGGAGGTGATGGATAAAATGCTTTTGGGAGAGGTTTTTGGTACTCACATGGCTTGTTGTCGTCTAAAGAATCAAGAAGCTTTTGTTAATTTTGGCATTGTACTCAATAAAGCCATGACTGGTTTGGAAACTGAGAAGGTTGCCTTTGGTTTCTTTGCTCGGAATGGCAAGTATGTTGAATGCCTGCTTTCTGTGAGTAAGAAATTGGACATTGAGGGCATAGTTACCGGGGTCTTCTGCTTCTTGCAGTTAGCTAGCCCAGAGCTGCAACAAGCATTACATGTTCAGCGGCTATCTGAACAAACTGCTCTGAAGAGACTGAAAGCATTAACTTATATGAAAAGGCAGATCAGGAATCCTTTGTCTGGGATTATGTTTTCTAGGAAAATGTTGGAGGGTACTGACTTGGGAACAGAACAAAAACGTCTTTTGCATACTAGTGCTCAGTGCCAGCGCCAGCTTAGCAAAATTCTTGATGACTCAGATCTTGACAGCATCATTGATGGGTATGATATCTAACAATGCTGTTCTTTTTTCCCTCTTTTATTCATTTGGCGTGAAGCATTTATCAATTATAGCTCCCGTTTAAGCATAGAAGTTCCTATTTGAAATCTAATTGAAGCTCAAAAAACTAGAAAATTAACCTCATGCTTAGGTCTTAACCCCAAAAGAGTAACAACACGCTTGATGTGGAGTGTTATAGGTGAAAACATTATATCTAGGACTAGGAGAAATTTGAATATGCTTTAGCAATTATTATTTGATTTTTGATTGCGTACTCTTATCAAGTAAGAAAAAGGGGGACTTTGGCTGTCCTGTTTTGTTTAGTGAATAATATGCTGAGTTTATCTCCTGAGTTTTAAAATCTGATTCTTATAACTCATAATTTTCTTCCCGTAAAAGCATAGTTTTTTCCAGCATAAGTAATTGTTTTTCCCTGAATCTGAAGATTAACTTGCATATAAAGCATGTGTTCACTTAGAACCAGATATCCTTTTTGGGAGGGGAGGGGGGATGTTAGTTAGTTGGAGTTGGCCAATTTCTCACTTTGCAGAAAATCCATGTTTTTGTTGTCCTTATGTTTCTCTTTACCTGCATCATGTTTTGGCAGTATACCGAAACAGTGTTTCCAATAATTAACATCTTTGAAACAAAGCATACAATGTGATGCACTTTTGATTCCAGGGTGCTTCAAAGTCAGTCTTTACTCTTAGTGCTAAATTAGATTGAGTGTGTGAAATTATGAACAAAGGACCATAAATACAAACAATTTACGACATTATTTGTCTTGATGCCTTTCACAACAATCTATATTCCCTTTTCTCCTAAATGTTTAACAGCTACTTGGATCTTGAGATGGCTGAATTCACTCTGCATGATGTACTGGTTACCTCCTTAGTCAAGTCATGACAAAGAGTAATGCAAAGGGCATCCGAATAGTCAATGATGTTGCTGAACATATCATGATGGAAACGTTATATGGTGATAGTCTTAGGCTTCAGCAGGTCCTTGCTGACTTTTTACTAATTTCCATCAATTTACACCAAATGGAGGTCAGGTTGTCATAGCAGCTTCTCTAACCAAAGAACAGTTAGGGCAATCGTTCTCTTTAATGTGGAGCTCAGGTAATTGTTCCATGCTCATGCAATAGAAACTTTTTTAGTGTTTGTTTGATTTACAATTGAGTAGAATTGATTCTAAAAATCAGAGATGAGTGATGCACATTTTACGAAGCACGTTGGGACGGAAGTGATTTAAAATTAATTCCATGAAACCATGGTTCACACTGTTCAAATGCGGAATCAAACGGGCTATTAGTATTCCTGCTGTATAAATGATCTAAATGGTATGATTTCTGATAATACTTGTCTCTTGGATTATTTTATCCAAAACTGCATCATGACTATAACCGTGCTTAGCAGCTAATGTTTAGCTTAAACTAATAACTGTTTTTTATATATTATTATTTATGTAGCATAACACATGGTGGTAGTGGGGTGCCAGAAGCATTGCTGAATCAGATGTTTGGAAGTAATGGATTAGAATCTGAGGAGGGTATTAGCCTGCTCATCAGTAGAAAGCTGTTAAAGCTGATGAATGGAGATGTTCGTTATCTAAGGGAAGCAGGCAAATCATCTTTTATGCTATCAGTTGAACTTGCTGCAGCTCATAAGTTGAAAGCTTAAAATTTTGGAAAAGAATAAGATGATACAATACAATCTCTTTTGTACATCAGAAAGAGAATGGAGCAAGAAATTAATTGCATTCCTTGTTCAATGTAACTGTAATTTGTTTAACTTTTTCAGTAACTTGTTGTAACGTACGTTGTAGATATGTATTAATCTCCATCACATTTCTTGACCTATATTCTCACTAGAGTTTTTCCTTACTTATTCTTCCAGCAATTGTGGATCATTTGTTGCAAAATAAACGTTGGAACATGTTTAATGGCATTAATTTCTATCTCCAAAATTCTGTCTAGAAAGTACCTCCACTCTGTATTCATTGTTTTCTACTTCTCTGTTTCAAAATGATTGCTCTTTATGAAGTTTTAATTCATTTTAAAATTTTATATTTTGGAAAATAAAAAAAAATGTTAGTTACTTTTTTTGAATTATAGACTATATTTAAAAATACACATATATCACGTGACAGTGAGAGAAAATATATGTTTTATTGATAAATATAACAAGCTTTGCTAAATAAATATTTTTTTACAACATATTAGTCATTCTTATCATTTTTTTATAATAAATAACAAGATTTTTATATTTATAACAGAGAAAATCTGTGATCCAAATAATAGAACCATCATATTTATATTTTTGTTGTAAACATAATGGTATAAATACACTATTTTTTCATGAAAAAAAGCACTATTTTAATTATTAATTGCAAAAGATAATCCTAAATACCAAAGAGTTGTGACTCGCAATATGGGATGAAACCGTGGGGAGAGCTCTCTGTTCGATTCATACTAAACACATGTGTTTGACAAGGCCAATAAGCTAACTACTAGTTTATTTGACTAGCTTATAAGTTAGTTTGACCAACACAAAGTGTTTGGTAAGGTACATCAAAGGAACTATTTGAGGAACGATAGCGTAAGCTAAGCTAGTCACCTAGCTGCTCGTAGCTTGTAGTTTAATGTTCTTCCATCACTACCCCGAGAGGTTAAGACATGTCCCTATTATTCTTAAGGGCTTGGGACCGATTAGATAGATTTGGAATTGGTAGGGACAAAATCTTCAAGGGGGGGACCGATTAGACATATATAATAGTAATTTAAAAAATTATGAATAATTAAATTGTATTTTCTTTCATTATTTTATGACATTTTTTTATATTATACTATTTATTTATTAATTTTTATTATTAATTTAATTTTAATTAAATATTTATTACTAAAAAGTTAATAAGAATTTTATTATTTTTTTAAAATATAAAATTATAATTGCTAATAATTTTTTTTTCTAAAAACACAAATAGAGTTCATATTTAAAATTTATGTAGTTTGTCCTTTTATGTCATTTTACATTTACTAACTAGTTACTAGCTAGTTTTACCAAACACTTCTAATTCAATAAGTTAATTATCAGCTCGGAGCTTATAAGCTAGGAGCTTATCAACTAGCAGCTAACTTATCAGTTAGTTTTACCAAACACACTCTATGACTAAGCTCTGAACATTGTCCATGATAATAGGGATACATGTGGTTAATACTAAAAAAGGTAATCCTAAACGTCAATAATCAATGACTCAATACTTATAACAAGAAAGCACCATGAATAATAAATTACTCCCCTCCGTCTTATTATAAGTCACATTTTAGAATTTTTTTGTGTTCCTTTTTAAAAGTCGCTTTACAATTTCAATGAGATATTTATTACCATTTTTCTTATTTACCCCTATAATTTTAATGTTTTTCCAATTATCAAATAACAATTGAGTTAGTTATTGATATTAAATAAGGAAAAAAATAGAAATTAAACTTTTTTTAAAACCTCATAAAAAGTAACTAGTTTTAATCACTTTTGTTGGTTTATGTAATTTAGTTAATTGTGCTTGTAATTTGGAACAAAATGAGTACTTTATTGGGTTTTATGCCCCGTTTTATTAAAAAAAACTACTACCTCATATTAGATAAATAGAAAAAAAATTGATTTAAACAAAATGATTTAGTTAAGGCCAATTGCAATAAAAAAACTTAATGACCTAAGATTTACCGAGAAAACAAATTCGTAATGAGAGTGTGTTTGGTAAATTAGCTGAAAAGTTAGCTGAAAGTTTAAAGCTAGCTCAAAACTGAAAAACTTAAAGCTGAAAAACTATTGAATGTGTTTGGTAAAACTAGCTGAAAATGGTAAAATGACATTTAAGGATAATATTAATTATTAAATAATGATAAGTGGGGGTGATTGAGAGTTAAACTTGTATAATTTTTAGCTAGTAGCTGAAAATTGGAGTTTTTTAAAAAAAATCACCTCAAGTAGTTTTTTTAAGAAAAACTCGTAGCTACCAAGAAAAGTTACCTTCCCAAACACTACTAAAATGATTTCAATTATTATTTTTAACTTTCAGACGCCGGGTGAAATAACAAACCAAACACAATATTATACTCGTAAAAAAATTTCTGACAGGCCAAGTCCTTTGAATAACTTTGAGCCGGGCTCTTGGGCGGGTTCACAAAATCCCAAACGAAAAAAAGAGGAAGAAGGAACTAAAATGAAGTCTTTTTCTTTTTGTTGAATAAATAAAGTCAAAATAGAGAAGATAAAAACCAAATTTGCTTGCTTTTAACAAGTTAACCTAGACTTCCGCTTCTGCTCTGCTAAGGAGGAACACGCATCACTGTCTCTGCTTGGGTGCTTGGCATGGACATCAAAACCTTTGCTTTTGCCGCAGCCACGCCACCGTTAGTGATCGCGCCGCAAGCTCGCCGGAATCTCTCCCTCGATCGACACTCTCTCCCTCCGGACTCCGCTCCCACATTTCTCTTCTCCAATGGGTACCTTTCCCATCTCATTTCTATATATTTCCCCATAGTCCAAAGTCTCACCTTTTTGCAAAGTTCGTTTTCATTCTTACATCGTTAATTAATTACTTCAAATGAACCAAGACTCAGTGATATTGTAGTTCATTTGCACTCGTAGATGGCTGCCAGTAGATTAGTGTAATCTCTGTAACGCTTAAATTGGATATTTATGGCCCCCCGTTCTTTTGGGTCGGATTGGGAATTTAGGAATCAAGCAAAACAGATGGTTTGTTTATGATGTGATGTGAGTACTGAGTTTTATATTTTATGTATTTTATTTCCGGCTGCCCTTTCAGATGGATTATGGCAATTCTTTGATTTCACTCCTGTGTCTATGGTGATGATACTCTAAAAGAAAAACAGGGAAAAAGAAAAGAAAAGTGCTTTTTATTATGAAACTTTGCCTATCTGGTATAATGATTGTTAGATTTTCCCCTACCATATCTACTATCTAGTGATTGTGAATGAATCATTTACTTTGCAGGTTAAAATTGCATGGAGCATATGTTCTCCTACTATATATTGGGCGAGTTGCCCAGTCTTCCTAATTTCTATGGGCAAAATGCAATTGAAAACTAGCCAGGTGATTTCCCATGGAAAATAACATCTATAATGCATAATGCATGCAAAGCCTTCAAGGATGTTTTAGTGAAAATGAAAGATTGAAATGATTTCTTGACAAAAATAGTGGTTGCCTGAGAATGAAATTTAAATTGTTTTACACTACTTCTTTCATACTAGGCCATTTGCTTCTAGTTGTTAACTTATATTCTGTCATCTTTTCTCCATCATTTCCCTTCTGTTTTTCAGATTGATGAATGGCTGGAGTATGCTCCTGTCCTCTCATCAGGCTCTGCTTTTGAGAATGGATGCAATATATATAGATGAATACTTGGAAAAGCGTACATTTCTCGTTGGTTACTCATTATCAATTGCAGACCTAACAATCTGGGCTGGTCTTGCAGGTAAAGTTTTTCTGATACCTATTCAGCTTCACTCGTGACACTGCTAGGTCCTCTTTTAAGCAAACCCACCTGTGGAGGATGAAATCTTTGTGTTTATGATTTTCACTGTGGTTATTTCTTTGTTGTACCCATGCCAACATAACTAGGTTTATTATAGCCTTATCTGAAATGCAGCTAACAATCTATGGCCATGCAGTACCGACTGGGTTTAGTGTGTGCTTTATTGTGTTGTTTAGACTGAGGAGTAATATTGTTGGTTGATCGTTTATATAACACTGGTAGTGTGTGCAACACAAATACTCTATCTCCATTTGTCCCATTCTACTTATAATGTTAAACTTGCAGCCAATAGGCCTCTTATACTTTTATTCTGTGTACTTATGGTCGTCCATTCTTACCACCCCGGTTCATATAGATTCTATATATGCTTTTGCTTTTTTCAGGATCTTGGAAAGAGATGGGATAGTCTAAGGAAGTCAAAGAAATATCCAAATCTTGTACGGTGGTTCAATTCAATAGTGACAGAACATGGTACTGTCCTTAACGAAGTCATAACACATATGTTGGCAAAAAAGGATTGGGAGAGCCATCAACAACCAAGTCAAAGGACGCGAGACAGTAGCCACTGATAAAGTGAAGAAAGCGAATGGGGATGTATCTGAAAACATTAAAGAGGAAGCAAACCTTCAGCCGAAATAGATCTTCCAGATGCTGAAGTTGGAAAAGTTCGCTTGCGATTTGCCCCTGAACCCAGTGGCTATCTCACATTGGACACTCAAAGCAGCCCTGTTGAACAAATATTTTGCTGAGCGATACCAAGGCCAGGTTATGTGCGTTTTGATGATACCAATCCTGCTAAAGAAAGCAATGAATTGTGGACAACTTGGTGAAAGATATTGATACATTGGGTATCAATATGAACAAATTACATATACATCAGATTACTTCCCCGAGTTATGGAAATGGCTGGAAAAGTTAAATTCGCCAAGGGTAAGCATATGGTTGATGACACTCCACGTGAACAAATGCAAAAGAGAGAATGGATGGCTAGAATCTAAATGCAGAAACAATACCGTAGAGGAGAATTTGAAATTATGGAAGGAGATGATTGCAGGATCAGAGAGGGGCTTGCAGTGTTGTGTCCGTGGAAAGTTGGATATGCAGGACCCAAAACAAATCACTTCGTGATCCTGTTATATTATCGTTGCAATCCAAATGCCTCATCACAGAATTGGATCCAAGTATAAAGTAGTATCCAACTTATGATTTTGCATGCCCATATGTGATGCTAGAGAAGGTATCACACATGCCCTTCGATCTAGCGAATACCATGATCGTAATGCTCAGTATTACCGGATTCAAGAGGACATGGACTTAGGAAAGTTCTCATCTATGAATTTAGCCGGTTGAATATGGTCTACACTCTTCTCAGCAACGAAAGCTTCTATGGTTTGTCCAGAATGGGAAAGTTGATGGATGGGATGATGCACGATTTCCTACAGTGCAAGGAATTGTGCGTAGAGGTTTGAAAATTGAAGCACTAATACAGTTTATTGTTGAGCAAGTACGTAAAAGATTTACTTTCGTTAATGTGTCATAAATAAAAGCTGCATTCTCATACAAATTATAAATCATAAAGTAGAATGTGTTCATCAATTATTGTGACCCCACCCCCCACCCCCCGCATTCTTTTGTATTACTCATGCTCAAAATTTTGATGACTCTTCTCTGACACTTGTACAGGGGGCATCAAAAAATCTCAATCTCATGGAATGGGACAAGCTCTGGACCATTAATAAGAAGATTATTGACCCTGTCTGTCCCAGACACACTGCTGTCATTGCAGACAGACGTGTGTTGTTGACCCTCGCTGATGGTCCGGAGAAATCATTTGTACGCATCATACCTCGGCACAAGAAATATGAAGCTGCTGGAGATAAAGCTACAACATATACTAAAAGGATATGGATTGACCATGCTGATGCAGAGTCCATATCAGCAGGGGAGGAAGTGACCTTGATGGATTGGGGAAATGCCATTGTGAAGAAATAGAGAAGGACCAAGATGGGAATATCACAGGGTTGAGTGGTGTTTTGCATCTTGAAGGATCTGTGAAGACCACAAAATTGAAGCTCACCTGGCTACCTGACATAGATGAACTAGTTAGTCTGACATTGGTGGAGTTTGATTACCTAATTACTAAGAAAAAGGTATGCATTTGTGCACTTCAACTAAGCCTATTGGTTTCCAAAAAATATAATATTGTTAAGGAAAATATAGTGATTATGTGAACTCTGTTTTGTTTATATGTCATTTATATCTTTTCTTAGTTGAAGCCAATTCAGTGATCAGATGGATCTATTAATATTGAGCTGAAACATACTTCTTCTAAAGAAGTGTCCTATGAAGGACAGTTCTTCATTGAATTTGACGTCTGCCTGTCATAGACTCATAGGCATCTTCAAAGAATAAGCTATCCCGTTTGGCTTGTACGACTTTTGGTGCATTCCCAGACCCAGAATAATATCCAGATGATTTTTTTATTTTTGTGTTTGCCATATAACTATCTTGCCTACAGGGTGGGTTAAAGCTAGATAGGATAAGAACCAAACATCCCCCAAAGCCCCAGCCACTAACGCTTAACCTATACACCAGCCAACCACCTCCCCATGACTACTGCAATCACCATTCACCACTTACTACTAGAACCACTGTTACCACCACCACCACTCACTCCCTTGATTCCCACCACTCGATGATCATTTTGCGCACCAATAAGCCTTGACTTTTTTGGTCTTCACCATAGGTATCCCCCCGTTCGGGGCTTATAAGCCTTGACTTTAATTTAGGGAAAAAATGACACTTGTGTCTAAGTGGATATTGGTCTATACCATAAGGTGTTTTATGTGCACTTATGCAGTTTTACTATAGATGTTAAAAAAATTTATCACTTTCTCATACTATCAGTAGTATCCAGCCTGATCCCATTGTCTTACACCATCCTAATTCCTATCCTGCTTACCTTACAAACCCTTAGTTCAGTGTTTTTTTCATCTGTTTCTGTGAAAACTTAAAACCTGCCTGCCTTCCTGGTGAAACTCATCAGGAGTTGTTTTAGCATTGACCCAATTTTATCTGCAATCACTGTCACATCACACCTACCTGCTAGAATTTGTATTAGTTAACAGTGTTAATGTATTCTTTGGTTGCAGCTTGAGGAAGGGGAGGATTTCATTGATGTGCTTAACCCATGTACTAAAAAGGAGACTGTAGCATATGGAGACTCCAACATGCGAAATCTTAAGCGTGGAGAGATATTGCAGCTGGAGAGAAAAGGATACTTCAGGTGTGATGTACCCTTCGTTCGGCCCTCAAAACCAATCGTGTTATATGCAATCCCCGATGGCAGGCAGCAGACATGTTTGAAGTAATAATCTTTTTGTATTCTTAAAACTGTTTTAGAGCATATAATCCACATTCACGCGCAGCACTTCTATTTTGGTCATGGGGATAACAAGTTTGTGGAACTATCTATTTTCTTCATGCTTACCATCACTATACTATATTTATGTTTATAAGCAAATCATTGTAATCGGGTTCTTGACTAGCAATTGGAAAAGTTCTGTTTTTTTTTTTGGGGGGGACAAATTGGAATACTCTTCACATAAAAGCTATTTTAATTTGTTTTGCCTAAGCGATAAGGAGTCACTAACACAGTATTTCATGTTCTGGTATGGCTCTACCGTGTACAGCACTTTATTTGCTGCCATCACATAAAAACATTTATATTATTGATTATTGAGTAGAATTCAATACAAGTTATTAAATACTTAGCTTTTAATAGAGTGTAATGATATTTAATTTAATTTATATTTTTATTTTACTATATATAGTAGACATATCAATCAATAAACTATAAAGATAGAAGTAAAAGATCAATAATAAACAATAATTTTCAATTTGGGATGACGAAAGTAGTTGATTTTTTTTGGTTAAGTAAGTCTTGGTGGGATCCATTTGGGCAGCTGAATTGCTCAGAAGTTATTCACATCTACCTCCTACACATTGGGACAGATAATTCAATGGTTCTAGGAAGCTTCCATGATTTCAAATTTTAAATTCGCATGGCAGATAGAAAAGTAAATACGAAAGTGACAGAAATGGAAAAGGAAATAAATAGTAAAGGAGGAGAAAGTGATAAGTTTTTGGAGTTTAGTAACTTTTATTATTCCTTCACAGGAGAATAAATATAAGGGCAGGAGTAACAAGTCAACAGAACTACCGATGGCTGATTTGATTAACAAGCATACACTCATCTTTCAAATTTCAATTACCAAACAAATGAATAAATGTGCCCCATTTGTTTTCATTCTTCTCCCTTATGAGTTCCAAATATGAACTGTAAAGTGACATTAGGAGAAGATAAAAGAACAATTGACAGTGACCAAACAACCAAACCATGTTGGTAATTTTACTTCTTGGGTGCCAGCCTAGACTTGATTTTGTCAACCTCCTTGGTGCCCACTTGGAATGTCATGGTCAACACATGATCTGGAACAGGGGGTGTGGCAGCAAACAAAGTAGTAGCAATGGACTGTGTACCAGGAAGTTGGCTATTGAAGGCTGAAAGCACAGCAGCAGGTACCTTGCCATTGTTCTTTTGGAAGTGAACTAAACCTTTTGGGAACACAAATATCTCACCCTTGTTGATGGTCTTTGATATGAGCTTATTGGATGTGGTTATAAACCCAACATCTAGTTCCCCTTCAAGCACAAACACCACCTCAGTGGCACGTGGGTGGGTGTGAGGTGGTTGAGGCCACCTGGGGCATAGTCAATCCTTGACAGAGACACACCAAGAGTGTTAAGTCCTGGGATTTTCTCAACATTGGCTCCAGTCACCACAGAGCCAAAAGTGGTGTTGGTGGCTCCTGGCTTGGCTAGTATATTGGAGAAGAAATCAGAGGCGTTTACCTTGGATGCTTCCTTGCAAGTGAATCCATTCACTTTGACACCTGTTTTCCATCACAGAACAATAAATGATTAATTTTTCAGGAAAAGCAAAATTCACAGCCACTAATCATCATTAAATTTATAAGAAAACATTATACTACAGAATTCCCCTTTCCAATCATGCAGGGTATGGTATGGACTATGCAAAAGTTGTATTAATAACAATAATAAAGAAACTATTCAGTGATAGTTGGTGGTGTTAACAAATACAGGAAAGAGACAAACCAAACTTAATCATGTTAGTGGGAATACTAAACTAGAATTAACATGATTAAACAGTGGAGTCAGGAAAAAGCAAAATTAAAGTAGTTGGTAGAAGTGGCATGCCTTTATGTGTTAAGTTGTGTTAACGTGGGTGAAAGATGATTAAAGCAAGAAAAAGGATCAAATATAACTATTCAGATAGACAAAAAAAAAATACAATATTTGTTTGAAAAAAAAATAGGGGGCGGGAGAGGGGTTTTTCTTTTTGAGCTTACTCTTGTAGGATGCATGCATGAAAATTTACACACTCTGTGTCTATAGTCTATACAACAAAACATTAAGGAAAAATGAATAAAGTGATGTAAAAGGGTACCTGAGGAAAGGTCGGCAACACAGAGGTCTTGAAGAGGGTCAGGATCTGATGAGAAAGCAGTGGATAAGAGCAGAGCCAGAGTCACAAGAAGCAGTGAGTCTGCGAGCTTCATGGTTAGCTATATGATGAAATGAAAAGTAGTAGGCAAGGCAACCAAATGCTATGAGAAGCAATGAGTTGACAAAAAATGGGGTGGAAGAAGAAAGGAAAAGGAATTAAACAAACAAACTAGTTGGTTGAGAAAAGTGGGGTTTTGTGTATTTATAGCAGAGACAGAGAGAGGTAACTAAGGTTGGCTTCACAAACTAAACTAGCAGGAAACGTGCCTGTTCCTCATTTGTTTTTGTCACACCAAGTCACCAACCAATATATATATTTTTAATAATTTTTGGTCCATACACCAACCCTTTCTCGAACTTAAAGAAAAGTCGTCCAGATGGATCATCCCAAACCCAAGGCAAAGGAAAACAAAGGCCCCCAGAGACCAGACACTCGGGCCTTGGTTTTGGTTTGGGCCTTTTCCATGTTTTCTTGATATAGGAAACTGTTAAGTATTTTTGGAATTAATTTTATTGTGATTTTAACTGCAAAGGTAATGTTTGGCACATTAATGGGGAAGATTTAATTTTAGGATAAAGTTTATTGCATGTTGGGTATACACATAGATGCTACATGGATATGTGGCAGCAATAAAGTGAGTGGTCACTTCTCTTAGTTTGGTTGTAGTAATTATTTACATGTAGAAAAAATGAGTCCTGCTGTATTAGTTAATTTTTATTAACTTGTGATTAGAACAAATTTGAATGAGTAATTGGGTAATAAATTGAATGGAGTGGTCTAGAAGTAGAAAATACACTAAGTGACAAAATTCACGAGTGTTAAGGATAAGCTTGTGCGACTCTATGGCAAAAAAGCAGTCGTAGTATTCCTTTGGCTTTGGGTTATCATTTTCTCCGAGTTTTGCCATTGTCTGTTTCATTTCCTTTCACAACTGATTGTATAGGAATTCAGTTCTCTCGTAGTTAGTTGAGCTTTTTGCCTTTCATAATTGGCAATTCATTCTTTCGTTTTTTAGTTACTAAAAACTTATCCAAAAGAGTGTTAAAGATGCCTTAGCAGTTTGTACATAGTGTTGAAGAGCAGCTTAAAATGCTATTGGTGGAGGTGACTTGTCCTTCTTTCGTTTCTGGGAACTCCAATCTCTGCTAAAGACACAGGTCACCCTCCAAATTCAAACTGGCTCTTCTAATTATAGGACTTTTTCTCTTTAATCACTGTCAATTGTTATCTTCACAAATAACAAACTGACATTTCTTTCCCTCATTGGTTTGCTTAAAATCATTTCTGCATTACTACTACTACTACTACCCAATAATTGATTATTCTCTGGCTTGTAAGGGTTAATATGCTTAAATTTTTTGGGTTGCAAATATGAGATCATCAATTATACATACCGACTTTGTAGCTAGGAAGACATTTATATTTGGAAATGCTTGCTTTATGAGAATCATAACTAGGAGGTGTGATTCAGTTGATAATTACCTGCAATCAAAGATGAGAGGTAACGAATCCTCCAACTTGCCTACCAAGTTGATGAGCAATCATATTGCTCTCACGAGACAATCACAAGAAAAGGATAGAAAAAAAGTTTACAAACAACATATTGGATGTTCTCAGCCTGGGCAGGATTACATCCATAAAGAATACATTTGATTTACACAAAAAAGAATACAATTTGAAGCTAATGACTTATCGTTCCTATTAGCTTTTTTCAAAAAAAAAAAAGCAACTCAAAATAATTACTTGTTTCTAATAATATTGGAAAAATAATGACTTATTATTCACGTTATTACATTCACCAACTGCCAATCGCTGTCAAAAACGCAATTTGTCAAAAACAAATATGAAGTATAGGCTTAACTTGTTTTGGCATTAAGGCAAGTGCATCGCTTTTCATTATTCTATTTGTCATAGTGGCAATGTGGCATTATCATTCATCGTCGTGTCTTTTTTCCTACTTTATCCTTTCCATTATCCTAGCACCAAGTGGTTTAATTTTAAACCATGATAGTATTAAATTGGGAATTTTAGAAATTTTTTCGGTTTAGGCTGGATTCAGGTGTACAAAGTTGAACTAGATGTAACTTATTACTCATCTCAAAAGCTAAACTACATAATAGTTTAGTATATAATAGACCCTAGCAAAACTGGGCATGATTGATTTGCATTTTCATTTCCTGTTTCCATTTTCTATTTCCTGAAATTTTACAAAGGAAAAACTGTAAATGTTGGAAACAAAAATTTGCCGTTTCCAGCATTTCCAGTTTTTCCTTTGTTAAATTTCAAAAAACAGGAAACAGAATGAAAACAAGAAATGGAAACAAGAAATGAAAATGTAAACCACACAGGCCCAAATTTCCAGTGACTCTTGCAACTACAATTGGGTGCGGCCAAATATCCAGAAGAGACACAAGACAGTGAAATAGTTATCAGGGCAGCAGAAAAGGAAACCACAAGTCAAATTAACCATAAAACGGAGGATTAAGAGTATCTCTACCAAACGAACCCCGTATCTTAAATTATCCTTGTATGTAAGAAGCAGAAATCTCTAGCTTACATTAGTCAAATTCCACAAATCTACTTCACATGAATATTTTACAATTTGGAAGACTGGCATCGGTATTGCGAATTGATCCTCCATGCTAACTGCAAGAAACCAGAGAAAAAGAGAGGCACGGTCACAGATGTTAATGCATGCAAAAGGGACAGTCACATAAATAGGTGGTGAAAAAACATGATATCCAGCACACTAACCTGATCAACATGTAAATGACAGCCAATTTAAGACAGAAAGCCAACTATTTCTTCTTCCTACCGCCACCGGCCTTAGTTTTTTTATTAGTCTCTTTAGCATTATTCTCTGGTGTTTCCTGTCAAAGAAAGGAGCACATGTCAAAGCATGGACCTTCCAAACCAGAATAGCAACTTGTTCTGCGGTGCTTTCAATTTTTGGCAATATCCTAGAATAAAAGCAGTATTTTCTTTTTTTGTTTAGTTAAACTATCAGCAGATATTTTGAAATGGATGATGCTTCATTGGGGTGCTTCCAAAGCAGATCAAGAGCATCTTCACAGGCTGCTCAATTTTTCTTTAAAAAAGTAACAAACCCAGGAAAACCATACGATAGTAAATAGTAATAATTGATGTCAGTAACGCACAGGAGAGAAAGACTGCACAATTACAGAAACCAAATAGGCATTGAAACCCCTACAGCATTAGCTTAAAGAAAGGAGGCCAGCCCTTTAGGAGAGCTTTGCCATTTTGATCAATACTACACAATACTTAAGTAGCCAACCCAAAATCTTGATCAATACTTAAGTAGCCAGCCCTGTAGTCAATTGATCTTTACTACACAATACTAAGTCATTTCAAATTGAATGTCCATGTTGGGCTTTAACATCATTTTCTCATTATAAAATCATACCACTCATTATTGTAAGTTGTAACAATGAAGATAGCATCCAACTAAAATTTTTGAGCTATAAAGTTGAAAAAAAAAGGAACCTATGAACCCATATAGAGCATCTCTTCTGCCCAAATTAAAAATTTTACTCCTCACCCATCAACAAGTGGGAGCAGGGCTTGGCACATCAATAGTGACACTGGGGCAGCCAATAGTATATACCAAATAGAGTGCGAGATGCAATCAATATTCTTTTGGATATAGCGTATCAGAGAGAAGTAGAGAAATGCAGTAGAAAAGAAAAGGAGGATAAGAATCTCCTTAACAAAGACTTCAAGAAGATAGGACAGACAAATAAGATATAACAAGCTCTCCAGTCCTTTTGCATCTCTGCCTAATCAACAAGAATTTGTTCCTATATGAAAAAACCAATGAGACTTGGCACAATCTTAAATAGTAACTAACTAGATCTGCAAGTCTATATGCTAAACAGTTAAAGGAACTAAAAGTGAAGCCATGAACAACATATCAAAGTTACAAGATATACACTATTGGTAATAAAAAAATGGCTCGAGCAATGCAAGAAGGCTTGACATAGTTTTTAAAATTTCTCATGCAAAATTAGTAGAAGAATTATTAGTGTTAGAAAAGATCTCAATAAACTACAATTTATCATTCCACAAGGTCACTGGAATAACTTCAGCACTTCTCTGTTGGTTACTAAAAGATAGATTATGCATCAGCATAGATTGACTTTGAAGGTTCACCAGGGCTATTCAGCTTCAGGCACCAAAGCAGACACCTCTAGACAATGGCACAGAGAACTTGGAACCCAGATTATATATTGGCAAGCTCAACTTGCCAAAAACCATGGGCCTTGACCCGTTAGGAAGTTGCAGAGAGAACATCTTATGCTCAATTGCTGGTTTGAAAGATCTAAGCATGCATTTGCTTTCCTGTCATTGAGTGTAGTAAAAATTATGCTAGCATATCAGATTTAAGATTTCTAGCAAATATGAAAAAAAAAAATCCTGTTTCTGGTACTTTTTTTTTCTCAGATGTGGGAGGAAAGGCACCCCATCATCGCTATTATTATAGAAACAAAGGAACAAAAGGAGGAGGGGTAAGCAGCTCCAAATCCACAGTTAGTGGTGAAGGAATGATATGATAAAGATATTGCTTGCCACACAAATCAGGGTGTGTGTTTTTCCTGTACCCAACATTTATCATCACATTTTGAGAAGAAAAAATAAACTCCATATTGAATAGATGAATGTAGTGCAATTATATCTTGAACTTCAAAAAGGTATACTAAATTTTTTTACACAATTTAAGTTAATGAGACTTCTCATGGAATGGAAGAGATTTTTCATCATCCATATAATATCATAAGAGGATGAAAGTAAAGCAAGGAAACAATAATTCGTGATTTGTTTCAGGCAGATAAATAGGAGAAAAGAAATAACTGAATCACATCCAAACCATGGTCTGACCACAAAAGTTTTTGTGAAGAACTTGCCATGCCAGGCTTTCTTCAGATAATTCTGAATGTTAACAAATAGTGGAGATGATAGACGTAGTGAATACATACCTTCCGTTTGATAGGTACAGATGGATTTGCAGCTGGCTTAAAGAATGATTCCAATCTGTTGTTTTCAGAAAGGAAAAGAGGAGTTAGGTAGGAGAAGAAAAAAGAAAGGTCTAACACTCATGTCCAATGAGTTAAGAATCACTTACCGGCCTTGTGATGACTTGTTCTTTGCCGCTTTAATTTTTTCTATTGCCTAAATTATATAGAAATCATAACAAAAATGTTTTCTGAATAAGCAATGAAAGGTTTTCTGAATAAACAATGAAAGCCCATTGAAACCCTACTCAAACAGTCCATAATAATAATATTTAGCTATATACCTTTGTCACCCTATCACTGTTGAACCCATTCTCATTTACCAGAAATGTCATTAACCCCTGTAAGAAATGCAACATAATGCAACCTAGTTATCTTGCCAAAGAACTAAATATATAGATAGAACAAACATATGTATGTATGTAAATCCATGTGCATTTGAAAGCATATTTAAAGTTATCAAACAAAATAGTTATTACTTCTTCATCTGGACCAGACCATTTGAGATTAAGTTCCTCATCTTCAGTTATGACCATTGGTTCTTTAAAAAGCCTCCGAGCCTCCTGATATGGCCAATCATCTGGTATCTGGTACCTGAATTAATGCACTCACTGTAAGTATTACCAAGGATGAAAGATCAACATCACAAGTAAATATCATGATCCTTGCATTCAAAAGGAGGAGCATTTAGATAGCAAAATTGAGTTTGTACGCTGCACTAAGCTTCTCTAGTAACAATAGACAGCATTGATCTGATATTAATCACTACATAAAGTAGATGAATGCCTAACAGGCTCCATTAACACAATACATCAATAAAATCTAGCCGTGATATAAAACATTACAAAAGCAAGTAGTTGTGGTGCATGTGTCATATAAGTAAACTCATCATTACACTTAGAAGGGCCCAAATATCTGAGCCAGATGTCTGGTTGGTAATGCAGTGCAAACAGAACAAGTAGAAACAAGTAAACCTTATTTCACAAGCTTTCATCATGTGATGAATCAGTATTCAACTGCATACACTGGAACAGTGAATTTCAAAATGCAAAAATGAGAAAAACCTCTCTCTGTTTATGTTCTCCAGTATATTTTCAATTGAGCCATGTTGACGTATGAGCTTCAAAGCTGTCTGTCCCCCAATCCCTGAAGCAAGCATCATTATTCATTTATATTTATATTATATACATATGCATATAGAGCTTGTAAAGCAATCATAAAACTAAACTGGGACCCAGCATTATATTATGAATAAATACAGGACAAAAAATACCTCGAATGTTGTCACAATAATCACACCCAGAAAGAATGCATAAGTCAATAAATTGGTCCATGGTCAGATTTAACTCCTCCAAAATCTGAAACAAGAGAAGCATTGACATGAGCAGATCAAACAGTGAAATACTCATACATGTTGAAAGCTATAAGGACCTTTGCAACATCAAATTCCATCACTGGAACTTTTTTCGAGCTAGGATCCATTAGATGGCGAAGAAATTTAGGAGCTCCAAACGTCAAAGAATCCATGTCTTCAGAAGCTACAGCATAAACCTATAATATAAAAAATGTTTAACAATAAATTCTATTGACAGTTTATATTAAAGGAATTATTGTCAATTAATTTGAAGGAATGAAATGAAAAAATGATGCAAAGGCATAACAAAAGTCAGGGTTATCGAAATGGAAAAAAATATGAAAGAAAGAACACATCTGAAAATTAAATGGATTTTATAAAAGCAGTAGACATATAAAACGATCTTTAATTTTCTTTTCATGTCCATGAAGTCCATTTAAAAAGGACTAGTAATAATCTTTTCATTTTAGCTTTCAAGAATCCTGCTCACAAAACAAGATGATACACAACAGATATGAACTTGCCTTTCCAGCTTTGCAGAGAGCAGCACACTGAGCCTCTGCTTCCGAGGGTGCCTGTGGAATCCAAAGCCTTAACCAGATGGTAAACAAAAGTATAATAAATATTTGACTAGTGCAATGAAATGATGATACCTCAACAACAGGCACTCCCATGAGTCTTAAAAGTCTTTTGCAGTCTTCATTATGCTGCTTTGTCACCTGCAAGAGTATGGGATATGGCCTCAACAGCATGCACCAAAAACATGCTTCTATCCATAAATTGCAAAGCTTTTTAATTAAATGTGCCTATGAGACAAAGACCCACCTTCACTGTCCGTTTACTGTACTTTTCAATATCTTCCTTATTGTCAGCCTAAAATGACAAGCAAAATCAGCCCAGGGGTGAATATTTTGATTTAATACAATGAATTACACACACAAAAGGAACCATAGAGGAAAATCATTAACAAATTATGCATATAGTATACCTCTATGGCTTCTGACAAGCCCTCAGTAGCCTCAGCTCTCTTCGAGTAACTACAACAAAGTTTTAAAGTGAAAAGCATTGTAAGGAACTTTCAATAAGTAACAATTTGGTATTAGGACCCCAGCACCCAAAAAAATATAATTAGAACTCTGTATAAATAACAGAAAATCCACATAAAATACCGTTTTGCCAGCTCTTGTTTCTTCAAATCCGGTGGCTTCCCATCAAAAACATATCTTGATATGAAAAGTAGGAAAAATCAGCAAGGGCACACATTTTAAAGAACAATTCTTTATCACAGGGTTCTAACGAAGGAAAGACAGGAGATTTTTCTTTTTTTTTTAGAACAAAGAGAATTACACTGGCTTCATCCCGGCTTCTAAAAGTCTGATTGTCCGCGTAAACATCCCTTGCAAATGACTATAAAATACAAAAACCAATTAACAAACACCATCCTCAACACGCACTAAGCCAGGTTATTATAAGAAGGAGGAAACTTCAACAAAACAATAAATAGCAGTTAATCTTATCATATTGTAAACTACAAAGAGAGATTACTATATACCTAGTAACTTCACCGGCTTCATTAGTTAGCGTTTCAGTTCCACTTCTTCCCACTACAATCTACATAAAAATTCAAAGACATATAACATGCGACGTTAACATAACTTTGCTGAATAAGCATTATGGTTGAAACTATTATGTGTTTTCAAATTTCAAGGGCACTACTACTGACAAGGAACTGGTAAATGCTCATGCTGGCGTCAACGGCGATCTTGCGGCCAAAGTAGCTCTCGAATTTATTCTCCTTCATGGCTTTGGGGGCATTGTCAGCTAAAAGCTTTGTTAAACCCTAGAAATGAATCGGCATTAGCAAAGTTAATCGCAATAATAATAATAATGATAATAAATTGAAACGAAACAGAAGGATGGGGGTGATGAAAAATTGAGTACCTTAATACCCATTTGGTGTGTGTGTGTGTGGGAATGAGAATTTGCAGAGAAAGTGAAATGGAAGAGTGAGGTGAGTGACGGCAGAAGAAGAAAAATAAGGAACAAAACAAGAGAACCAACTGCTTCCCGCGCACTCCCAATAGTAAGGGTATTTTCGTACCGTGACCAACTGTTAAGTCATTCTAAATCTAACGGCCCAATCAGCCCATGAAGTTAACGCCTTTGCTTTTCCCACCATGATCAGCCCATGATCCTCGCTTTTATTAGGAAGAAATAAGTTTTTTTATCATAGTCATAAAGTCAAATAAGTTAGTATGTATCAAACATAGAAAGCGCCACCATAAGTCCAATATGGACTGATGTATACGTGTACAGTAGACAATCTAAACATTAGATGACGTATTAATGATTGATTATAGTAGTTATGAGATTAGAACATCACTCTCTTAGGTTAAATGTAAAATTTAAGGATGAGAAATGAGATTTTCTTTATTCCTATCCAAAATGTAAACGATTATGTTACTAGTCCTCGCTTTTATTTTGAAGAAATGAGTTTTTTTATGAAACACGACCACGCAGTCAAATAAGTTAGCATGTGCCAAATGTAGTAAGCACCACCTTAAGACCAATATGGACGAATGAGTATGTGTATGTACAGTAGATAATCTAAACATTGGATGACATATAAGTGATTAATTATGGTAATTATAGGAATGAGAAATTAACGCTTTGGTCAAATGTAAAATTTAAGGATGAGAAATGAGACTTTCTCCATTCCTATGCAAAACATAAATGATTGTGTTGTTGGTCCTCACTTTTATTTTGAAGATATAAGCTTTTTGTCAAATACATTCACACAGTCAAATAAGCTAGCATGTTGATAAGTGCCAAATATTAGGATGTTTTGTATGGAAAGAATGGCAATTTTTGGGTTAATTGCATTAATTCTTTAATTGATTTCCTCCAAATTCTAGAACATTTAAGTTAAGCAGTAATATCTGAGTATTGATATAATTGAAACCTTTTAATCCCAATTTTTGATGTTTAATTGCAGGAAATATGAAAGGAGATCAATCAGGAACAAAAGAAGTGAAGAAGCAAGAAGAAAAGAGAAATTCCAAGACAAGTGAAATTTTTTGGCTCATGAGCTAAATTTTTAGCTCATGAGCGAAAATGGGCCAAAGAAGAGTGCTTTTGGGTGCTGAATTGGCTCATGAGCTAAACTTTTAGCTCATGAGCGAATTACCTTACTTCACGTTGAAGAATGCTTTGGCTCATGAGCTAAATTTTTAGCTCATGAGCGAATTTTCATTAAACAGCACCTAAAACCAATTTCGAAGTTAGTTTTCGGCAGTTCGACATTTCTAAAAATAGAACGAAGACTCCGACGAAGAACGAAGGCTACGGAACCGAATTTCTTCATTTTCTCCTTCATCTTTATGGATTGTAAAGTCACCATGAGTGGCTAATCTCCTCTTTTGGGATTGAATGTAAATCAACTCGAACTCGGATATATTCTGGTTATATTTTTATATAGTGATTTCGTTTCTATCGATATTGTTATTTTCGTTCTGATTATATGTCCTTGATTCTATCTGATCAATAGATTCTAGATTTAGATTTTTGGATCTAACTGGAAAGTATTTCTGAAAATCCGATCTGAACGAAAATATTCGTTATATTGTTTTACTAGGAATAGATTTCAATATAGCGAATGCTTTTACGCTTGATCTTAATGCCGGATGATTTGTTGAGTATATGAGGAATCAATATTCAATAAATCAATCTTATGAATTTTATATGTGAGGAATCAATATAAATGACTATTATGTGTGCATCAATATTGATAGTTATGATTGCTATATATTGATATACAACCAGAATATAGACGAGGGAGATAGATGAAATTCAATCCCAGTTTCTCTCACTGATATTCCAAATCAAATTTCATACTCTGTTTTATTACTTGCTAAAATTTTACTTTAAATACTTAAATCAATCATGAATCAAACCACTCTCTTTTGTATATATTTACTTTTTGAATTAGTACAACTTTGAACTACCAACTCCTCGTAGGATCGACACTCTGAATTCATTTTCATATTACTACAGTTGACTAATAGGTACACTTGCCTAGGACTTGAGAAGCAAAATTTCTGTAAAATTCGCTCATGAGCTAAAAAATTAGCTCAAGCGAATTATGCAGAAAATTTAAAAAGAGACAATTTCTGCTAAATTCGCTCATGAGCTAAAAATTTAGCTCAAGCGAATTTAGGGGTGAAAAGTGATGCTCTCTGGACAAAATTCGCCCATGAGCTAAAATTTTAGCTCATGAGCTAAAAATTTTAGCTCATGAGCGAATTGTTTGCTAAATTGATGCACTCCCTGGACAAAATTCGCTCATGAGCGAATTCATTTAGCTCATGAGCGAATTGTTTTAATATGCGCACCAAACCCGTGTTTGACAGCAACTGAGAGAGAAATCCCATTTTTTTGCAAACCCCTTTCTTCTCTCTCTCGTGCGCGACGGTGCAGCTCTCCAAGGGCAGTGTTTCTTCTCATTTTAATCACAATTTCACATTCCAATCTCCCTTTCCTTCCTCCCTCCAATCATCCTTCAAGGTAAGTTTTCTTTGAATCCTCTTCAAATGAACCGAACATATCTCTCTTTTCTTGAGCAATTCAAACTCTAGGTTAGACACCATAAGGTTGAAATGTGATTGGGTTGCTTGGAAAGTGTTGATTATCACTTGAAATATTGTTGAAAGATGATTATGTGTATGATTATTGTGTAATGGGTGAAATATTTGGCACAAAAAAAAATGATCAAGTATTTTACACATAATCATAATAATGCTTATCAAGTGTTTGATGAAATGCACCAATAAGCTTTTCACTTTTATAAACTATCATTCACTTGTTGTGCATTCTAAAAGTGAATTGCTTGCATTTGAAATTAATCGTTTGAGTTTAAAAAGAGGGAAGAATCACCCTAATTAAATGACAATGTGAACAAACTTATGCATAATGTGCTTCAATTGATGAAATTACATTGTCCATTTAAACTGTTTATGATACATGATGATTTAGTGATTTATTTCTTCTCTTGCAATTGAGTGTTAGAATGTTCACATGATAGGACAAATGCAAGTGGAATGTATATTGAAAATAATTGGCTGTTGTGGTTGCTACATCATTGTGCACATGGTTTGGAATGAATCATAGTTTGTCATACTAGTTTGTATGCATACTTGAAGCATATGTGCCTAATTGAAATGTTGAATATTTGCTCCAATTATGCAGGACATGACTAGAACAAAGACCACAACAGAATATGACTCATTCTTGAATGACATTATCAGAAGGAATTTGAGGATATTAACTGCTCTTTTACCCAAGGAAGCCTACCCAGGCATGACACCAGAAAAATTTCAGACTTACCTTCAGTGGCCTGGGGACAGTCCAATTTTCTCAGGGGGGAGTGGAAGCTGCTGGAGCAAGTGGAGCTGCTGATTATGATGTGGGCTATTCTGGAGCTATGCCAGCAGGAGAAGGACCCTCAGGAGTAGCAGCCAGAGACATACCCTACCATTCCATCTTTCAAAACTCTGTGACATGGTTTCATTGTTCTTTTGTTGATATTTTAGTACTGTTGTGTGATTATGTTGGCAGATAATTCTAGTACTGCAATGTTTTGGTGTGTTTAAATAGTAGTTGCTTTTGTGATATTTGCATTAGTTGTTTTAGTTTAGATGCTTGTTACTTTACTTTGTTAAGTTAGGATTAGCTGTTTTACACTGTTTTTCACTTAGTATTTTAGATATAGTACTGATAGATATAGTAAAATTTTTTGGGAATTAATGAAAAATCTTTCTTGAGGAGATTGGTTAAAAAGAAATCAGGATTCAGTAAGTGTCCTAAGGTTAGAACAGCTAAACAAACTGAACAAAGAGGTGAAAAAGGAAAAATGTGGTAAATTGCATAATCAAATAGGATTAGGACATTGGTGCATGATAATTGACCAAAATAAGCAATCATAACAATAGGTGATATAATCAAGGAAATAAGCCACAGATAACCCAGTGAGTGTGTAAATCCATAAACAGATTGAGAGTTTCACTGTTAATTGATCAGTTGATATTGCTTGAGTTTCCTTTTTGATAACATCACATAAGAGGCATGGAAATGATTAAGGCAAGTTTTGTTGAATGTAAATAACTTAGTGCCAAATAGCCAACCTATAAATGACCAATTTTTTTGTGCTAGCCCATTTGAGCCTAATTGTTCTTTGATTATGTACCTTGGCCTTAAAATCAAAATATTATCCTACCTTTGCACACTAAAGGAAGGAGAGCATAGGTGCATATTATCATTTCAATGATAATGGTTTGGTGAAAGTGTGTTTATAAGAAAAAAATGGTTTGGCTATATAATTTACTCCTTACCATATATGTATATAAAAAAAAAGAAAAAAAAAAGAAAAAAAGAAAAAGAAAAAGACAATGAAAATAAAAAGGAGTAGATTGTGAATGAAAAAATTGGTGTATTGAGGTGTTAAGAAGTGAGAGTTGATGTAAATTGAATTGAAATGTAGTTATGCTCTCTTTTCTTGAATTGTGCTTTTGATTATCCTGAAAAACCATAATTCTTGGAAGCCTAGCCTCATTACAACCTTTACAAGACCTTAAGATCCATGCCAAATATGTGATTGTGGTTGAATTGGAAATGACTAGCAATGTTGATTTGTGCAATTTTCAGTGAAAGTTTGAGAGAAACACTCACCAGTGAGAATTGAGAGAAAAATTTCCTTGATTAGAATCATTTCATTGTTATAATTGCTCCTTTTGGTGATTAATTGTACTCTTGTCCTCCTTCTATTTGATATTGGATTTACCATATGCTTTTGATTTCAATTCTTTGGTTGGAATGTGAAGTTATCTTTTGAAGGACCATGGAAATGATTTCCAAATAACCAGTTTCAGAAATGAATTAATGAATAGGTGAAGTGTGGTTGTTTACTTTGCTTGAGGACAAGCAAGATTCTAGGTTGGGGGGAGTTGATAAGTGCCAAATATTAGGATGTTTTGTATGGAAAGAATGGCAATTTTTGGGTTAATTGCATTAATTCTTTAATTGATTTCCTCCAAATTCTAGAACATTTAAGTTAAGCAGTAATATCTGAGTATTGATATAATTGAAACCTTTTAATCCCAATTTTTGATGTTTAATTGCAGGAAATATGAAAGGAGATCAATCAGGAACAAAAGAAGTGAAGAAGCAAGAAGAAAAGAGAAATTCCAAGACAAGTGAAATTTTTTGGCTCATGAGCTAAATTTTTAGCTCATGAGCGAAAATGGGCCAGAGAAGAGTGCTTTTGGGTGTTGAATTGGCTCATGAGCTAAATTTTTAGCTCATGAGCGAAAATGAGCCAGAGAAGAGTGCTTTTGGGTGCTGAATTGGCTCATGAGCTAAACTTTTAGCTCATGAGCGAATTACCTTACTTCACGTTGAAGAATGCTTTGGCTCATGAGCTAAATTTTTAGCTCATGAGCGAATTTTCATTAAACAGCACCTAAAACCAATTTCGAAGTTAGTTTTCGGCAGTTCGACATTTCTAAAAATAGAACGAAGACTCCGACGAAGAACGAAGGCTACGGAACCGAATTTCTTCATTTTCTCCTTCATCTTTATGGATTGTAAAGTCACCATGAGTGGCTAATCTCCTCTTTTGGGATTGAATGTAAATCAACTCGAACTCGGATATATTCTGGTTATATTTTTATATAGTGATTTCGTTTCTATCGATATTGTTATTTTCGTTCTGTTTATATGTCCTTGATTCTATCTGATCAATAGATTCTAGATTTAGATTTTTGGATCTAACTGGAAAGTATTTCTGAAAATCCGATCTGAACGAAAATATTCGTTATATTGTTTTACTAGGAATAGATTTCAATATAGCGAATGCTTTTACGCTTGATCTTAATGCTGGATGATTTGTTGAGTATATGAGGAATCAATATTCAATAAATCAATCTTATGAATTTTATATGTGAGGAATCAATATAAATGACTATTATGTGTGCATCAATATTGATAGTTATGATTGCTATATATTGATATACAACCAGAATATAGACGAGGGAGATAGATGAAATTCAATCCCAGTTTCTCTCACTGATATTCCAAATCAAATTTCATACTCTGTTTTATTACTTGCTAAAATTTTACTTTAAATACTTAAATCAATCATGAATCAAACCACTCTCTTTTGTATATATTTACTTTTTGAATTAGTACAACTTTGAACTACCAACTCCTCGTGGGATCGACACTCTGAATTCATTTTCATATTACTACAGCTGACTAATAGGTACACTTGCCTAGGAGTTCAACACATGTGCCAAACATAGGAAGCACCACCTCAAGACCAATATGGACTGATGTATATGTGTACAGTAGACAATCTAAACATTGGATGCCATATTAATGAATACTTATATTAATTAAGGGAATGAGAACATCACTCTCTTATGTTAAATGTAATTTTTAAGGATGAGTAATTGGACTTCTCCATTGATTCCTATCCAAAATGTAAATAATTGTGTTACTAGTCTTCGCTTTTATTCTACAGAAAGGAGCTTTTTTATCAAACACATCCACACAGACAAATAAGTATCATGTGTCAAACATAGGAAATGGCACCTCAAGACGAATATGGACTAATGAATACGTGTACAATAGATAAACTAAACATTTAAGGATATATTAATGATTAATTATAGTAATAATGGGAATGACAACATGTCACTCTCTTAGGTTAAATGTAAAACTTAAGGATGAGAAATGAAACTTTCTCCATTCCTATCTAAAATGTAAACGATTGTGTTATTGGTCCTCATTTTTATTCTAGCGGAATGAGCTCTTTATCAAACACAATCACACGGTCAAATAAGTTAGCATGTGTCAGACATAGGTAGCGTCGTCACCTCAAGACCAACATGGACTTATGAGTATGTGTACAGTAGACAACCTAGACATTGGATGACATATCAATGATTAATTATAATAATTATGGGAATTGGAACATCACTCTCAGGTTAAAATGTAAAATTTAAGGATGAGAAATGAGACTTTCTCCATTCCTATCCAAAACGTATATTATTGTGTTGCTCGCTATTTTTTTGCATAATGAAGCCTTTTATCAAATACAACCACACAGTCAAATAAGTTAGCATGTGTCAAACATAGGAAGTGTCATCTCAAGACCAATATGGTCTGATGAATATATAATAGACAATCTAAACATTATCATATTAATGCATACTTATAATAATTATGGGAATGGGAACATCCCTTTCATATGTTAAATGTTAAATTTAAGGATGAGTAATTGGACTTTCTCCATTAATTCCTATAAAAAACATAAAAAAAATTGTGTTATTATTCCTTGCTTTTATTCTAAAGAAATAAGTTTTTTTTATCAAACACAACCACACAGACAAATAAGCATCATGTGTCAAACATAGGAAGCAACACCTCAAGACGAATATGGACTAATGGATACGTGTACAATAGACAATCTAAATATTGGAAGAAAAGATAGAGATAAGCATTAGCCAAAAAGGGCCACCGAAATAAGGCGTTCTCTCTATTTTAAAATGTATTTTTTCATATCCTCTACCCCTTACTCTCTGCTCATCGTCTCTCTCTTCCTGTGTATTTGTTCTCTTGCACTTCTTTAACAATCTCCTATTCACAACTTCATCGCATGAGTTATTTGAAGGATTTTGGGTTTCTACCTTCCTTTTGCGACTTATAGAATCTCCCTTTTCTTACATATTTGTTCTCTTACATTTCTTTAAGTATCTCCTTTCACAATTTCATCGCAAGAGTTTATTTGAATGATTTGGGTTCCTACCTTCCTTCTGCGACTTCTAAAAGATGTGTATTGAGGTCTATGACCCCTGCTTTTGTCATTTGTTTGCTTTTGAGAGTTTTTAAAATGGTGAAAATTTTCTTTTCTTTTGTGTACTGTAGGAACTTCGTGACTTCTGAAATCACACTTTGGTATGTACTTCTCTCTGAAATCGTGGATATGGTCCCCTTCGTATGTTATTTCCATTCTACTAAATAGTGCATTTTCTATAACAGGTATTTGATGATTTTTGTGTATGCATCATTCTTCTATGATTTATGAATGGTATTGGAATTTTTCTTTTCAACTTCCTTGTTATTCTTTTTACATGATTTCTATTATGAATTAATTCTATGACTAATTCAATGTATTTAATTTGTGGGGAATAACCAAATTCAAATCAAGTGTGCATTAATGCAATATTTACTTAGTTTATTGTGTGTTCCATGTCCAGAGAATAGTTTTTAGGCGCTACGAGTGATCATCGTGTCCTGGTTTTGTGTAATTTTTTATGTTATATCATCTCTTTCAATTATCACGAGAGTGTTATCATTATTTGGAATTTGTTAATTTCATCATGTAATAATAAGCAAGTTACATGTTGTAGTGTTTTGACATCAAATATGGATGACCGTTTTTGCCCTTATTTTCCTACTCTGTTTGGCGTAAATAACCGAACTTATGTTTCTACCTATTTGGGGATGCTTCAGTGAACATTTTGTAAACAAATGATTAAAACCGATGATTTGGCTATATTTGTATTGACTTTAACAAAGCATGATTAAATAGGATGACTAAGGAGTAAGTATAATAACATGTCATTTGGGGCATGGTTGCCTGTTTGTTTGTTTTTAATATGATTTTTCTACTCATCAAGAAGAATATCCCACCTCTGATTCAATGCGTTGTCCAATTTTGCCCTTGCATTGATATACAGAGGACATGTATCTCTTATTCTTTCTTAATACTTTATCATTTCCTTTCTCAAAATTGACCTTTATTATTACTATTTCTACATTGAGATTTTTAAATGAGCATGGATGTGTTTTACATAGTAATTTCAAAATATTTTCTTTAGTTATGTTTGGTTGATTAATTTGGGGTTTTCTTTTGCTTATTAATTAGTTATGATAAGTAGTTTGAAAATATTATTCTCACCTTTATCTCTAATTCAATTTTAAAATATGTATTTTAGGAATTTCATCAAATTTTCCCCATCAAACCGCATTGCATCTTCAAAGATATTATGCTTTGCATAATATGTTTTATATATTTTTTAATTGTAACTCTTTTACAATATACAATTTATTTTCAAAAACTTATTTGGCAGGAATTATATACATATTTATATTCACACACAATTAATTTTTTAAAAAAATATTGTACTTTACTTGTGACGATGAAAACAATTAACCACTAATCATTCTGAGGTTGATTAGTAGGAACATCATTTTTTTAGGTTAAATGTAAATTTTAAGGATGATAAATGAGACTTTCTACATTCCTATCCAAAACGTAAATGATTGGGTTTTACCAGTCCTCACTTTTATTTTGAAGAAAGAGCTTTTTATCAACCACAGTCACGCGGTCAAATAAGTTGGCGTGTGTCAAACACAGGAAGGGTCACCTTAAGACCGATATGGACTAGGCATGACATAATAATCTGATTTTCCATTTCCCATCCAATTCATCCATATAAGAATCCAATCCAGTCCATCCCATTGTTAAAAAGGGAAAACATGGATTGCAAGGATATGGTCATTTAACTAAATGGATGGGTAATGATCCATCCTGTTTTATTGTCAAATCCAATGGACCGACCACTTACTTTAATAATTAAAGATAATGAATAACGTAACGTAACGAGACGAGTGAATACGTGTATCAATAGAAGCACAAATTTACTATAATGATAAACGTGTAAATTTACTATGTGCGCAATTGATATAATTTTTTATTATTTAATGTATTTTTTTCTGAATAAAAGATTGCTTCTTTGTTACATGAAATCAGATTGGATGTTTGGTGGAGAATAAATTAATTATAGTCAACATATAATATAAAAAATTAAGGAAACTAATTTAATTAAAAAATATTTTATTAATAAATGTTTTTATAATAAAATATTTTTAAAATTTTTATTTATTTTAATAAAATATATATATTTTTATAAAAATTATTTTAATGAAAATTTATAAGTTTATCATCACTAGTTGGTTATTAACGTTAACAATAAACTAGTTTGCCGGCAGTATAATTAATACATGTGGGGTTAAATGTTTTGTTTCTATATTATCAACTTGATAATAAATAAAAAAAATTATTTTGGTTCTTACATAACATAAAATATAAATACAATTTAATTAATTTAGATATTAAAATTTGTATACAAGACTAATTGATATGTATTTATATGGTTTCGATTTGTGAGGAAAATTTTGTTAAATAACCGAGCTACCAAAACGAATTTTCCACCAACACTTTGAAGTGAGAAAGGGAGAAGAAATTTTGGATAGAAAAAAGAGAAAGGGAGGAAAGAGAGGGAGGAAATTTAGAGAGAGAATATATTAGAGAAAAATATCATAGAGAATTTAAAAAAGATAAAAAAATAAAAGTATATAATTTTATGGATTGATTGGATATCCAACCAAAATAAACTTGCAAATGGATGGATTAGACGGTTTTTATTAAATGAATCACGGATGGATGTGATTTTTTAATATATTTTTAATGGATGATAAATGAATTATTTCAATCAATCCATTACAATCCAAATCCATCCAATCAATCCATTTGCCACCCCTAATATGGACTGATGAATACTTGTGCAATAAATAGTCTAAGCCTCGGGATGACATATTAATGATTAATTATAGTGATTGTGGGAATGAGAACGTCACTCTATTGGGTTAAATGTAAACTTTAAGGATGAGAAATGAGATTTTCTCCATTCCTATCCAAAATGTAAACGGTTATGTTACCTAGTCATTGCTTTTATCCTGAAGAAATGGGCTTTTTATTAAACATGGTCACGCAGTCAAATAAGTTAGCATGTGTCAAACATAGTAAATCGCCACCTTAAGCCCAATATGGACTGATGAGTATGTGTACGGTAGACAATCTAAACATTGGATGACATATTTATGAATAATCATAGTAATTATGGGAATAGGAACATCACTTTCTTAGATTAAATGTAAATTTTAAGGATGAGAAACGAGACTTTCTACATTTCTATCCAAAACGTAAACGATGTGTTATTGGTCCTCGTTTTTATTCTGAAGAACAAAGCTTTTTATCAACAACAGTCACACAATTAAATAAGTTAGCATGTGTCAAACATTGGAAGGGCCACTTCAACACCGATATGGACTGGTGAATAGGGATGGCAACCGCGCGGGGCGGTGGCGGGGAGTGAACCCCCACTCCCCGTCCCCGATTTTCTAACTTCTCCCCGTCCCCGTCCTGATCCCTGTCACGGGGTATAATTTTCCCTTGTCCCCGTTCCCCGACTCCCCGCAAATACCTGCGGGGATCCCCATTTGATATTAAATAATTTTTAGAAATTTAAAAAATAGAAAAAATCAGTATTTTTATTTATAATAAATATATTAATTGTTTATGAAAAGACAAAAAATATCCATTCTATATTATATGTATGAGATTTTTTTATAAATAATAGGTGGGGCGGGGACCCCGCGGGGCAGGGGGTATGGTCCCCGTCCCCGAATCTCTCTCAGGGAAATTTTTCTCCCCATCCCCGTCCCCACGGGGAAAAAGTCCCCATTTTTGGGGCCCCAAACGGGGCAGTCCCCGTGGGGATCCCCAGATTCAGTATGAAATTGCCATCCTTACTGATGATTACGTGTACAATAGACAATCTAAGCCTTGGATGGCATATTAATGATTAATTATAGCAATTATGAGAATGAGAACATTACTCGCTTACGCTAAATGTAAAATTTAAGGATGAGAAATGAGATTTTCTCCATTCCTATCCAAAATGTAAATGAATATGTTACTATTCCTCCCTTTTATTTTGAAGAAATGAGCTTTTTATCAAACACGGTCACATACACAGTCAAATAAGTTAGTACGTGTCAAACGTAGTAAGCGCCACCTTGAGACAAATATGGATTGATGAGCATGTGTACAGTAGACAGTCTAAACACTAGATTCCATATTAATAATTAAATACTTATAGCAATTATGGGAATGAGAACATCACTCTCTTAGGTTAATTGTAAAATTGAAGGTTGAGTAATTGGACTTCTCCATTAATCCTTATCCGAAACGTAAACAATTCTGTTACTAGTCCTCATTTTTATTCTAAAGAAATGAGCTTTTTATCAAACACAACCACACAGACAATTAAGTTTCATGTGTCAAACATAGGAAATGACACCTCAAGACGAATATGGACTAATGAATACGTGTACAATAGACAATCTAAACATGGAATGACATATTAATGATTAATTATAGTAATAATGGGAATGATAATGCCACTGTCTTAGGTCAATTGTAAAACTTAAGGATGAGAAATGAGACTTTTGTCCATTCCTGTCTAAAATGTAAACAATTGTGTTGTTGGTCCTCGCTTTTATTCTAACGAAATGAGCTCTTTATCAAATACAGTCACAAAGTCAAATAAGTTAGCATGTGTCAAACATAGGAAGCATCACCTCAAGACCAATATGGACTGGTGAGTATGTGTACAGTAGATAATCTAAACATTGGATGACATATCAATGATTAATTATAATAATTATGGGACTGGAACATCACTTTTAAGTTAAATGTAAAATTTAAGGATGAGAAATGAGACATTCTCCATTTCTATCCAAAACGTAAATTATTATGTTACTGGTGTTCGCTATTATTGTGAAAAGTGAACCATTTTATCAAATACAGCCACCCAGTCAAATAAGGTAGCATGTGTCAAACATAGGATGTGCCACCTTAAGACCAATATGGTTTGATGAATACGTGTACAGTAGACAATCTAAACATTATCATATTAATGAATACTTATAGTAATTATGGGAATGGGAACATCCCTCTCTTAGGTTAAATGTAAAATTTAAGGATGAGTAATTGGACCTTTTCCATTAATTCCCGTCCAAAACATAAACAATCGTGTCACTTTTCCTCGCTTTTATTCTAAATAGATGAGCATTTTTATCAAACGTAGCCACGCACACAAATAAGTATCATGTGTCAAACATAGGAAACGACACCTCAAGACGAATATGAACTAATGAATACATGTATAATAGAAAACCTAAACATTGAATGACATATTATTAATTAATTATAAATGAGACTTTCTCCATTCCTATCTAAAGTGTAAACGATTGTGTTACTCATCCTCGCTTTTATTCTAACAAAATGAGCTCTTTATCAAACACGGTCACACAGTCAAATAAGCTAACACATGTCAAACATAGGAAGCGTCACCTTAAGACCAATATGGACTGATGAGTACGTGTACAATAGACAATCTAAACATTGGATGGCATATCAATGATTAATTATAATAATTGTGGGAATAGGAACATCACTTTTAAGTTAAATGTAAACTTTAAGGATGAGAAATGAGACTTTCGCCATTTATATTCAAAACGTAAATTATTGTGTTACTGGTGCACGCTATTATTTTGAAGAATAGAGCCTTTTATCAAATACAACCACACAATCAAATAAGTTAACATGTGTCAAACATACGAAGTGTCACCTTAAGACCAATATGGTCTCATGAATACGTGTACAGTAGACAATCTAAACATCATCATATTAATGAATGCTTACAGTAATTATGGGAATGGGAACATCCCTCTCTTAGGTTAAATGTAAAATTTCAGGATGAGTAATTGGACTTTCTCCATTAATTCCTATCCAAAACGTAAACAATTTTGTTACTATTCATCGCTTTTATTCTAAAAAAAGGAGTTTTTTTTATCAAACATAGCCACACAGACAAATAAGTACCATGTGTCAAACATAGGAAGCATAGATGGAGGTAAGCATCAGGCAAAAAGGGCCACCGAAATAAGGCATTCTCTCCGTTTTTAAAATATATCTTTTGATATCCTCTACCTCTTACTCTCTGCTCTCTCTCTCTCGTGTGTCAAACATGGGAAGCAAAGATTAGGTGAGCATCAGGAAAAAAAAAGGCCACCGAAATAAGGCATTCTCTCCATTTTTAAAATATATCTTTTCATATCCTCTACCTCTTACTCTCTGCTCACTCTCTCTCTCACATGTGTCAAACATAGGAAGCAAAGATATAGGTAAGCATCATAAAAAAGGGCCACCGAAATAAGGCATTCTCTCCGTTTTTAAAATATATATTTCATATCATCTACCTTTTACTCTATGTCCACTCATTCACTCTCTCTCTTCTTGCATCTTTGTTCTCTTGCACTTCTTTAACAATCCACTCTTCACAATTTCATCGTAGGAGTTATTTGTAGGATTTTGGGTTCCTACCTTCCTTCTGCGACTTCTAGAATCTCTTTCTTCCCGCATCTTTGTTGTCTCGCATTTCTTTATCAATCTCATCTTCACAATTTTATCGCAGGAGTTATTTGAAGGATTTTGGGTTCTTACCTTCCTTCTGCAACTTTTAGAAGGTGTGTATTGAGGTATATGCCCCTTTCATTTGTCATTTGTTTGCTTTTGAGAGTTTTTAAAATGGTGAACATTTTCATTTCATTTGTGTACTATAGGAACTTCGTGACTTCTGAAATCGCACTTTGGTATGTACTTTTCTTTGCAATCATAGATCTGGTCCCCTTCGTATGCTATTTCCATTCTGCTAAATAGTGCATTTTCTATAAAAGAAGATATTTGGGGATTTTTGTGTCTGCACCCTTCTTCTACGTTTCTAATTGGTATTAGATTTTTTCTTTGCATCTTTTTTGTTATTCTATTTACATGATTTTTATTATGAATTAATTCTATGATTGATTAAATGTATTTAGTTTTTGGGGAAAAACCAAATTCAAATCAAGTGTGCATTGATGCAGTATTTACTTGGTTAATTGTGTGTTCCATGTTGAGAGAATAGTTTTTAGGCGCTATGAGTGATCATCATGTCTTGGTTTTGTGTAATTTTTTTATGTTATCATTATTTGGAATTGTTAATTTCATCATATAATAATAAGCAAATGACATGTTTTAATGTTTTGACGTCAAATATGAATAACCATTTTTCCCTTTAGTTTCCTACTCTATTTGGCGTAAATAACTGAACTTATGTTTCTACCTATTTGTGGATGCCTTAGTGAACCTTTTGTAAACACATGATTAAAATCGATAATTTGGCTATATTTATATTGACTTTAACAAAGCATAATTAAATAGGATGACTAAGGAGTAAGTATAATAACATCTTGTCATTTGGGGCATGGTTACCTGTTTATTTTTTTTAATAAGATTTTTCTACTCATCAAGAAGATCTTCACCTCTGATTCAATGCGTTGTCCAATTTTGCCCCAACATTGATATTTACATTCACACACAATTAATTGGACTTTCTCCATTAATTCCTATCTAAAACATAAACAATTGTGTTGCTGTTCATCACTTTTATTCTAAAGAAAGGAGTTTTTTTATCAAACATAGCCACACAGACAAATAAGTACCATGTGTCAAACATAGGAAACAAAGATAGAGGTAAGCATCAGGCAAAAGGGGCCACCGAAATAAGGCATTCTCTCCGTTTTTAAAATATATCTTTTCATATCCTCTACCTCTTACTATTTGCTCTCTCTCTATCTCGTGTGTCAAACATAGGAAGCAAAGATATATGTAAGAATCAAGAAAAAAGGCCACCAAAATAAGACATTCTCTCTGTTTTTAAAATATATCTTTTCATATCCTCTACCTCTTACTCTCTGCTCACTCTCCCTCTCTCTCTCTCTCATGTGTCAAACATAAGAAGCAAAGATATAGTAAGCATCGGGAAAAAAGGGCCACCAAAATAAGCCATTCTCTCCGTTTTTAAAATATATATTTTCATATCCTCTACCTCTTACTCTCTGCTCCCCCTCTCTCTCTTCTTGCACCTTTATTCTCTTGCACTTCTTTAACAATCCCCTCTTCACAATTTAATCGCAGGAGTCATTTGAAGGATTTTGGGTTCCTACCTTCTTTCTGCGACTTCTAAAATCTCTCTTCCTGCATGTTTGTTCTCTTGCACTTCTTTAACAATATCCTTTTCACAATTTCATCGTAGGAGTTATTTGAAGGATTTTGGGCGAATTTTAGAAGGTGTGTATTGATGTTTATGCCCCTTTCATTTGTCATTTGTTTGCTTTTGAGAGTTTTTAAAATGGTGAACATTTTCATTTCATTTGTGTACTGTAGGAACTTCGTGACGTCTGAAATCGCACTTTGGTATGTACTTTTCTATGCAATCGTAGATCTGGTCCCCTTCGTATGTTATTTCCATTCTACTAAACGGTGCATTTTCTATAAAAGAAGATATTTGGGGTCTGGGGATTTTTGTGTCTGCACCCTTCTTCTACATTTCTAATTGGTATTGGATTTTTTCTTTGCATCTTTCTTGTTATTCTATTTACATGATTTCTATTATGAAGTAATTCTACGATTGATTAAATGTATTTAGTTTTTGGGGAAAACCAAATTCAAATCAAGTGTGCATTGATGCAGTATTTACTTGGTTATTGTGTGTTCCATGTCTAGAGAATAGTTTTTAGGCGCTATGAGTGATCATCATGTCTTGATTTTGAGTCATTTTTTATGCTATCATTATTTGAAATTGTTAATTTCATCATATAATAATAAGCAAATGACATGCTTTAAACCCTGGGGGTTGGTTCAGCGGAGGGGGCTGATCCAAGCTTAACCAAGGTCGGGGGTTCGAATCCCGCCTTGGGCATGCAGCTCCTTTAAAATCCAGGGCCAGCTGTCCCACCCATCGAGGTGCCTACAAACCAGCGAGGGGATTAGTTACTGCTGGCGGCGGTGGATACCCTGGTCAAGTACA
The DNA here is from genome assembly GCA_026901365.1 of Sesbania bispinosa. Classification (NCBI taxonomy): domain Eukaryota; kingdom Viridiplantae; phylum Streptophyta; class Magnoliopsida; order Fabales; family Fabaceae; genus Sesbania; species Sesbania bispinosa. The sequence continues at coordinate 189,343 of QLOH01000894.1, forward strand.
AAAAAAAATGACATGCTTTAATATTTTGACGTCAAATATGAATAACCATTTTTGCCCTTAGTTTCATACTCTGTTTGGCGTAAATAACCGAACTTATGTTTCTACCTATTTGTGGACGCCTTAGTGAACCTTTTTGTAAACACATGATTAAAATCGATAATTTGGCTATATTTGTATTGACTTTAACAAAGCATGATTAAATAGGATGACTAAGGAGTAAGTATAATAACATCTTGTCATTTAGGCATGGTTACCTGTTTATTTTTTTAATATGATTTTTCTTCTCATCAAGAAGATCTCCACCTTTGATTCAATGCGTTGTCAAATTTTGCCCCAGTATTGATATTTACATTCACACACAATTAATTGGACTTTCTCCATTAATTCCTATCCAAAACTTAAACAATTTGTGTTACTGTTTATCGCTTTTATTCTAAAGAAAGGAGTTTTTTTATCAAACATAGCCACACAGATAAATAAGTACCATGTGTCAAACATAGGAAGCAAAGATAGAGGTAAACATCAAGCAAAAAGGGCCACCAAAATAAGGCATTTAAAATATGTCTTTTCATATCCTCTACCTCTTACTCTCTGCTCGCTCTCTCTTTCTCGTGTGTCAAGCATAGGAAGCAAAGATTAGGTGAGCATCAGGAAAAAAGGCAACGGGAATAAGACATTCTCTCCGTTTTTAAAATATGTCTTTACATATCCTCTACCTCTTACTCTCTGCTCACTCTCTCTCTCTCATGTGTCAAACATAGGAAGCAAAGATATAGGTAAGCATCAAGAAAAAAGGGTCACCGAAATAAGACATTCTCTTTGTTTTTAAAATATATAATTTCCTATCCTCTACCTCTTACTCTCTGCTCATTCACTCCCTCTATCTCTTCTTGCATTTTTGTTCTCCTACACTTCTTTAGCAATCCCCTCTTCACAATTTCATCGCAAGAGTTATTTAAAGGATTTTGGGTTCCTACCTTCCTTTTGCGACTTCTAGAATCTCTCTCTTCCTGCATCTTTGTTCTCTTGCACTTCTTTAACAATCTCCTCTTCACAATTTCATCGCAGGAGTTATTTGAAGGATTTTGGGTTCCTACCTTCCTTTTGCGACTTTTAGAAGGTGCGTATTGAGGTTTATGCCCCTTTCATTTATCATTTGTTTCCTTTTGAGAGTTTTTAAAATGGTGAAATTTTTCATTTCATTTGTGTAATGTAGGAATTTGGTGACTTCTGAAATCTCACTTTGGTATGTACTTTTCTTTGCAATCGTAGATCTGGTCCCTTCGTATGTCATTTCTATTCTACTAAACAATGCATTTTCTATAATAGAAGATATTTGGGGATTTTTGTGTCTGCACCCTTCTTCTATGATTTCTAAATGGTATTGGATTTTTTCTTTGCATCTTCCTTGTTATTCTATTTACATGATTTCTATTATGAATTAATTCCATGATTGATTAAATGTATTTAATTTTGGGGGAAAAAACAAAATTCAAATCAAGTGTGCGTTGATGCAGGATTTACTTGGTTAATTGTGTGTTCCATGTCCAAAGAATAGTTTTTACGCGCTATGAGTGATCATCATGTCTTGGTTTTGTGTAATTTTTTCATGTTATCATTATTTGGAATTGTTAATTTCATCACATAATAATAAGAAAATGACATGTTTTAATTTAATGTTTTGACGTCAAATATGAATAACCATTTTTGCCATTAGTTTCATCCTCTGTTTGGCGTAAATAATCGAACTTTTTATGAATGCCTCAGTGAACCTTTTGTCAACACATGATTAAATTCGATAATTTGGCTATATTTGTATTGACTTTAATAAAGCAGAATTAAATAGGATGACTAAGGAGTGAGTATAATAACATCTTGTCATTTTTATAAACACATGATTAAAATAGATAATTTGGCTATATTTGTATTGACTTTAACAAAGTAGAATTAAATAGGATGACTAAGGAGTGAGTATAATAACATCTTATCATTTGTGGCATGGTTACCTGTTTGTTTTTTTAATATGAATTTTCTACTCATCAAGAAGATCTTCACCTCTTATTCAATGCATTGTCCAATTTTGCCGTTACATTGAACATGGATGCGTTTTACATAGTAATTACAAAATATTTTCTTTAGTCATGTTTGATTGATTAATTTGATTTGATTTTTACTGCTTATTAATTAGTTATGATAAGTAGTTTCAAAATATTCTTCTCACATTTATCTCCAATTCAATTTTAACACATGTGTTTTAGGAATTTCATCAATTTTCCCCCATCAAACCGCATTCTATTAAAGATATTATACTTTGCATAATATGTTTTATATTTTTTTAATTGTAACTCTTTTACAATATACAATTTATTTTCAAACACTTATTTTATAGGAATTATATACACATTAATCATTCTCACACATTTACATTCACACACAATTCATCATTCCCACCACGGTATTGCCATTGTATGCACACTGAATTAGTGCATTATTAAATGAAAATGATGAGAAGAAATGAAAACATTGATACTGTTACTTACCAATTTCAATTTTTTTTTCACCTATCTTACCCAACTCATTACATAACCCATTAGATAGCTCACTCTCCCTCTCTTCTTCCTTCGCGAGGTGTATGTGGAAGAAACGTCTTCCCTTGCTAAAGTAACACTCAACCCAACTCAGCACTCTCCTTTCCAAACTATATATCTTCTACTGTCCACATGGTATCCCCAACCATTCCCTAAATTTTTTGGTCCTTACTCCTTAGCAATAATTATTCAGTAACATAGACACAATCATATTTTAATTTACAATAACACTAATTAAGCCCAGAAAAGTCAGGTCAGGTCCCTTCAGTTCCGCGTACAGAATTCATCAAACAAATCATAAATTTGAAGCAACACATTACACATACACAGTACAAACCAATGACAGCTACTATTTCCATAGTTGAAGATTAACTTGAGGAAGCAAGCAACAATAAATCCTGTCAACGTCTTAATTAACACGTTTCTTTTTATTTATCATATTCTTTTTGTTTTTCAAAATTTACTCCTATCCTAATTCTTGAATTGAATCACTTGACACGCATACACCGAAAGGACACATTCTGGCATGAACTCAGAGCATGATCAGAAAGCAACACATGATGTCGTGAGCAACAAGAAATATATATATAATAACACTGTAGTCTAAGTCTAGTAGAACTGCCAAGGTGGAAAACTACTGGTACACGGTGTAATCTATGTCTACAAGTAGGAAGTCGTAGAAGAAAAAGAAAACAGAACAAAAGCCAGAAAATGTTGAGACTCACAGAACTCAATCACTCAAGCACTCACTTTGGAAAAGTATTTGAGGAAAAAGTGATCACTCAAAAGCACATAGCATGGAAGGTGGGGTTAATAAATCAAGCTTTATCAAAAAGAACAATTTATGAATTAAGGGCCATAACATTGTGTTTCTGTCTTGGATGAGATAATAAAGAAGCAAATATAGCTTTTATGAATGTATATTCATTCATAGAAAACCACCCACACGCAAAAGGATGCATGATACAGACTCAAATTGATAGGTTAGGTCCAGAATTTTCAATAGCATTGCCAACTTCTCTTGGCGGTGGACCTAGCTAGTGACTAACTGGCTATTGATCATTAGCATATCCACAATTGCTTTGTTTCTTTTGTTTTTATAGCTGCAGCTAAGCTAATGAATGATGAGCAACTTTTTTTGTAGTTAATAATTTATCTTCCAACATAAGTGTAAACTTGAAAGTGAACTCAATTATTTTATATGTTAGCCTTTTTTTTTCACCATAACTGTTCTCTATTACAAGGGAGGGGTAATCCTATTCGGGTTTTAGTCACATTTAAGTCCCTTCACCCTTTCTAAGGGTGTGTTTAGTAGAGATTGAACCGTAAGCTTTTCCCACCATCTCAGTGTGAAGCAAGAGAGAATGTGTTTCTGACTACACCTGATCCTACCTATGCTTTTGAGAAGTGGGATATATATTATGAGTACTAATAAAGTTTAATTTGCTGGCACTTAGAATGACCCCAAAATACAGAACATTGAACATTTTGTAATCTTCTTCAAAGGTCATTAACACATGTGATTTGGATTGTGCAGTGCAATTTCATTATGACAAAAGTTAGGACTAAGCAAGCTACAAACCTTGATAACTTGTTACATACTACAGGACAGCTATAGTGTTTGCAGCCCAAACTTTCAAAGTGACTAACTTGAAAATTGAAAGGTCACAGGGGTGAAACTAAACCAAAATTTTGGTTCATGCACACTAATCAATCAAACAGGACGAAACATAACAAAAAAAACTGTGTAAAAAAAAACTGTGTTTTCCAGTTGATAGTGATGTTTAAACAGAAAAAGGTTTAGTATGATTGAGATACTAGAAATTAGACTGCTATTTTGAAAGAGACAGTTCAAAGGAGATATGGATTTTATGGTTAGAATGAGATTACATGGGCAAAACAAAAGCATTAACTGAATTTCTGTGAGACAATAAGAAAGGGGAAAATGAAGTTCATGGACTTTTATCTAGCAATGAAGCTCCAAGGGACATTATATGAGCTGTATCATGTGACCCATATAGTTTGAGTATTTTGATCTACGAGTTTCGGTTTCTTTTTAAATCGATTTTTTACAATAGTGGAGACAATTGCGGAACCTGCATGTATTTTGAGTTTTCTTATTTTACATGCTCTTTATTTTTCTAAAAAGAGAATAAACCATTTAACTTTATATTCTTAAAAAATGGTGGCTTTTTCCCCCTCTTTCGGCACCCAAATAAAATGTTCTAACTTCATCCCTGCCTTGAGGATGTGGAAGGTTGGTTTTAGCGAAATGGGTAGCTTTATTTGTGTATATCCCTCCATTACACATGGAAATTCTGGGGGTACTTGTGGGTTTTCCCATAGCAAGGAAAAAAATAGGATCCTTTGCTATCTGACATTGCTGTCAGTCTGTCAGATGCCTAACCAGGGACAAGCTCGAACCACATTCCCTCCTCGGTATCATGAATTAATAATCTAAACTTTGACCCAAGGATGTTTACCTAGTTAACTATCTACAATAGAGTTCACACAAGCACTTAATTGATTGTCAATTATTCAAGGTGTTACCATGGTTTATCAATTCAAGGTTATTCTTAGGACCAATTGACCATAGTTGTGAGATACATATATTTATTATTAATGTTTATTTTTATTCAATTGGTGAGACCAGGTGACTTAAACCGAGTCAATAAAGTTTAGTAACATTGCTTAAGACATAATTAAGAGCAAATTATTAGGAAAATCACAACCATATATACATGATTCAGCTTTACAGTTCATATATAATGGATGAATTTGATGTATGAGATGATATATAGCCACTTTATCACATGCTATGAATCAAGCAGTTCAAAGTCTTCCTTTCAATTTGACCAATGAGCTTTATTGAAAGCTTATGATTTAGGATTAGTGATGCAACGCCACAAACGGATTGTTCAGCGAAGACAAGCACATATATATCATGGAGTGGGGCATATATGTTGGATTGATTAAGATAACTGATTGATTCAGCATCATGAATTATGATTAGTAACCTTAAACCTCTAGTAAGCATTTCAATTTGTGATGCCACCCGTCAATAATACAACCTGTAATTTTGTTTTCTGTTTTCTGTGTTAGAAACTGCTAAACTGGTGAGCACAGAGACCAATAAAAAGTAGAGAGAGCATGATAAATAGCTTGGTGGACAAGTACTGGAGAACAGAAGAAAACAGTTTAAGGCATTAAGACTAAGGACCTCTTGTGGATTTCATGTGAATCAAAACCATTCTTCTTTTCTTACCATCTCTTATCTCAAGTAAAGCTTTTCTCAAAAGTTTCCTTTTTGGGTTATATGTTCACCAACACCATTTCCTCTGAACTACCTATTCTTGTCTGAAAATCTTCATATCTTGGGAATGGTAAGCCTAGCCATTCAATTTCAACACATCATTTTCTTTCCCCCTCTCTCTTCTCTCAGCATGTAAGTTGATGAGTTTCAAATCTGGTTATACAGGGAGACAAGGAGGTAAAAGGAGAAGAATTCAAGCCCATCACAACCCAATGGAAGAAACAGAAAGGTGGATTCAGGGCTTCCATGTTTGTCTTTGGTAAGAATTAAGAAAGAATGAGTCTTGAAGCAATTACTCTTTTGTTCTTAAGCTTAGCTAGCAAACTATATTAATCTTTTCACTCCTGCAGCATTATCAGCATTGGACAACATGGGTTTTGTGGCAAACATGGTGAGCTTAGTCCTATATTTTTATGGGGTGATGCACTTTGATCTGTCCAGCTCTGCCAACACTCTGACAAACTTTATGGGTTCAACTTTCTTGCTCTCCCTTGTTGGTGGCTTCATCTCAGATACTTACTTGAACAGATTAACCACATGTTTGGTTTTTGGATCACTAGAAGTTTTGGTGAGTGGTAATTGTTAAACAATAATATATATTTTTTAAAAGAACTCCAAATCCCAATGGTCTGCTCAATGACAAAGGTTAAGTTTGTTTCTGATTTGCACACTTGTAGGCTTTGATAATGCTCACAATTCAAGCTTCTTCAAACCATTTACACCCTGATGCATGTGGCGAGTCAAGCTGTGTCAAAGGAGGCATAGCAGTCATGTTCTACACATCATTGTCTTTGTTGGCATTGGGTATGGGTGGAGTGAGAGGATCCATGACTGCATTTGGTGCTGACCAATTTGATGAAAAGGATCCAATTGAAGCAAAAGCTCTTGCAAGCTTTTTCAATTGGCTTTTACTCAGTTCAACCTCTGGATCAATTATAGGGGTTACTGGGGTTGTGTGGATTAGCACCCAAAAAGCTTGGCACTGGGGCTTTTTAATAATAACAGTAGCTTCCTCCATTGGCTTTGTGATCCTTGCTCTTGGTAAGCCATTTTACCGCATCAAAACACCTGGTGAAAGCCCCATCTTGAGAATTGCTCAGGTATGTAACTGTAATCTCTCTCTAATTGCCTTTCCTCATTCAATGTATAATAAGGCAGGAAATGATTTTTCATGTTTGGTTGCTCAGGTTATTGTTGTGGCTTTTAAAAACAGAAAGCTACCACTGCCACAGTCACATGAAGAACTTTATGAGGTCTATACAGAAGAAAAGATTGCACACACCAACCAGATGAGGTGACTGTCCATCTCTATTCTCAAATTCATGTTTAAGTACAACTTCCATAGCATAATGATCTACACCAATCAAAGTTATTAATTTTAGACAATTAAGAAATACACTACATGGTCCAGCCAGCACATAGGTTCATTAAGATTCTTTTTCCTCATGTACGACATAGTAGGTAATGCCAAGAACTCTGAGCCTACTGTCACTTTGCACGTTTGGAGGAGCAGAGATACGGAGAATGATCATGGAAAATGTATCTACACCACTTGTAAACTGCAAAACACAAGCAAAGAAATTAAGTTTCCTGACAAAAACACAGTGAAAAAAGTCTAAAGAACAGTGCAATCAAACTTTTTTTTTCTTCTTTTGTTGGTTTTATTCAGGGTACCTTACTGAGAGAAAGTGAAAAGCAATTTCCTTCTCAATAACAGTGCTGCAGCCAAGCCAAGCTACAATGATTTCTTCATCCTTCTTTCCTTCTTTTTTTTTTATTTTTTTGATTTTTTTTGGTGGGGTGCTGAAATCAAATTAAAAAAGCCAACTCCCCATGCACAATAATTGAAAAATTAAATTATGACAACATTGTGGCCTTGTGGGTAGGAGGACATTCATTCCCTCTCTTTATTTTGTTTCCCTTTATAGTTTATAGTATACACATACAATGTCATACATATATCTGTATGATTAAATGCTCTGGTTTGTTGAATCAGGTTTCTAGATAAAGCTGCTATTCTTCAAGGAAACTATGAACCACAGCCATGGAAGGTTTGCACTGTGACACAAGTTGAAGAAGTGAAGATCCTAACCAGAATGTTACCTATATTAGCCAGCACAATTATAATGAACACTTGTTTAGCACAGCTTCAAACATTCTCAGTCCAACAAGGAAATGTGATGAACCTGAAACTTGGTTCTTTTACAGTGCCTGCACCATCCATTCCTGTTATCCCCCTTCTTTTCCTCAGCATATTGATTCCCATTTATGAACTCTTCTTTGTGCCATTTGCACGAAAGATCACTCACCACCCTTCTGGCGTTACACAACTTCAAAGAGTTGGTGTGGGACTTGTACTTTCTTCCATTTCAATGACAATAGCTGGGGTTATAGAAGTGAAAAGAAGGGACCAAGGAAGGAAGGACCCATCAAAGCCTATTAGTCTATTTTGGTTGTCCTTCCAATATGCTATATTTGGAATTGCAGATATGTTCACTCTTGTAGGACTCTTAGAATTCTTCTACAGAGAAGCACCTGCAACCATGAAATCACTGTCCACATCTTTCACATGGTTGTCCATGTCTCTTGGTTACTTCCTGAGTACAGTGTTTGTCAATGTGATTAACAGTGTTACCAAAAGGATCACTCCAAGCAAACAAGGGTGGTTACATGGGTTTGATATGAATCAAAACAATCTAAACTTGTTCTATTGGTTCTTAGCAATCTTGAGCTGCCTTAATTTTTTTAACTTCCTTTACTGGGCAAATTGGTACAAGTACAAATGTGAAGACCCCAATACAAAGCTGGTTGATGAGAAAGAGAAGGAGAATAGAAGCACGCAAGATCATCATGTGAGAGGTAAGGCTAAAGAAAGCAGCCAAACCAGTGAAGCCAATACTGAGGGACCCTCTTCCTCTGATGAAACAGATGATGGCAAAGAAAAAGAGAGAAACTCTAGAGAATGGAAGCACAGATAAAGTCAGGAGGCTCAAGACAGGATTTGATGTTAATGTTAAGGGGATGGGATGGGGAAATAGGTAGTGGTTGAAATCACTCTTATCTTACATGTGTGATTGTATAATTGATTGCTACTGTTGGCTCTGGCACCATCTGTGTGTCTAAAGTGTGTGCAGAGTCAAAGGTTTTCTTCTCTCTCTCTTTCTCAAACTTGTTCTTTCTTTTTTATTTTAATCATATGATTATAATTGAGTTGATTCACCTGAACTTGCAATTGGGTGTTAAGCAATGCTTACTTAATTGTTAAACTAATGAAAGAAGTCAGGGAATTTCTATACTGAAGTTTGTTGCTAACAGGTATCAGTTATTAATTACCAGTCTGCTGTATGCTCTCTTGTCTGTACCAAGTTACCAACACAATTGTTTCCTATTCTAAGCTACCACAATTTCCTGTTTTTAATTCATATGCTCCTTATTTTCTTGCTTTTTAAAAACAAATTAACAATTTTTTTCATCATATTTCATTTGTTTAAATATAATTGGTATGACATAAACTTACACAATATGTGGGTGGTGACAAGTGACAAGGCATTCCACCAGCAGCATTTGGGTTGGGATTAGGTCCACCTTCTTCTCCGCTCAGGGATGCTATACTAGAGTCCTCACAACAGTACCATCACCTTTGTTTTTCAGCCTAACAGTTACAAGTTAGGATACATAGGTGGTGGGGTTTTGAATATGGAGCTTCGCTTTATAGGGCATCCAATTTGAAAACAGTACCGTTGTTTTTGGATGGTACATAAAACTGTACCATATATATTGCTTACTCACTCAACATGTGAACCAAATCCTGCCATAATATATTATTTAACCAGTGATTTTAGATCAAATTTCGTTCACATTTACACAAAGTAAGTAGCATTTTTTCTTGAGTGTGTCTGTAAATATGTATATGATCATAAAATCTTATTTAGTAAAATATCGAGAAATAGAAAAGAGAAAAATAAAAATAAAGAAAAATATAAGAGATAATTTATAAAAAAATTTATGAATTATTTGGTAAGAGAGAAAAATGTGAAATAAAAGAAAAATAAAAATGGTCGGTATTTGATTGTATGGAAAGTGAGAGAAAACATTTTTTTAAAACTTTCCTAGAAATTGAAATAAAAAATCTATTTGAGACAAATTGATTGTTGTGCAGCTACACGTGTTTCGTCTTTTTTAACCACAAGTATAGTGAGACAATTCTGTTCGAGATGAGAATATACGCGTTATGGTGGGACTAACTCTTTTCGTGAGGATTTTTTCATTCATAACTCAAATCCGAGACCTTGCTTAAAGAAAATCAAACTTATATCACTTGAATCACTTGGATCCACACTTTTAATTATGATCGTTCCAAGCATAAGGCTAGTAAAATCATTGCTTTAGGCCTCCAAAAATATTTGCTATTTTAGGCCCCCAATTTTTGTTTAGTTATAAATATTTTTTATAAAAATTAAATGTAATTGGTATTGTGAGTAAAATATTTTCTATGAAAGGTGAGGTCCCTCGTCTTATCCATCTCTCTTGATTATTAAATAGTAATTTATTAATTTCATTAGTTGATTTTTTGCATCTTACTAATTCAAATTAAAATTTGTATTCCATCTACTATATAAATTTTAATACCTATTAATAAAATATCAACAAAGATTAAATGAATTTTTTTTATTATTAAATGAAAAAATATTAAAAAGAATTTGTTAAAATAATTTAATAGGTAATTTGTATTTTAAAAAAATCTAAAAGATAACTTTTAAATAAAATTATAATATTTTATGGCTTAAATATCATTTTGGTCCCTACATTTTTTCGTGTTTTTAGTTTTAGTCCCTGCCAATTTTTTTAAAATTTAGTCCCCACTTTTTCAAATGTATTTATTTTAGTCCCTGTCAACTTTTCGTATTTTTGTTTTAGTCCCTGCCAACTTTTCGTGTTTTTGGCAGGAATTAAATTAAAAAAAGGTTGGCAGGGACTAAAATAAAAAACACAAAAAGTTGGCAGGGACTAAAATAAAAAATACGAAAAGTTGGCAAGGACTAAAATCAAAAGTGGCAGAGACTAAAAATAACATACATTTGAAAAGTGGGGACTAAATTAAAAAAAGTTGGCAAGGACTAAAACAAAAAATATGAAAAGTTGGTTGGGACTAAAATAACATACATTCAAAAATGTGGGGACTAAATTTAAAAAAAAAAGTTAGCAGGAACTAAAATAAAAAACACGAAAAAATGTAGGGATTAAAATGATATTTAAGTCTATTTTTAATAAATTTAAGGGGAAATTACACTCACCTCCCCTGAGATATGCTTATATAACACTCACACCCCCTCTAATTTTTTACATAACACTTACTACCCCTAATTTATTAATCAATGAACACTTTATACCCCTCAAGATAACTGACGTTAAAAGCAATTGACAGATTTAAGTTTTTTGGCACATGTTGACTATTATACCCTCTGTTTTCTGAAAGAGAAAACATTACCCTGAACCTCCTTACGTTAAAACCCCAACCATTTGAACCACTGTCCCGTTTGTAGCTGTGCGCCATCCACCCCTGCACTCGCAGCCCTGTAGCAACGCTGAATTCTTGCCCTCGCAGTCGCACCGTCCAGCCGCTACAGAGGGCTCACGTGCATTATCATTTGAAAGTGGTTCATGTGGAAGAGGTCATACTTCAAGCACTGAAAGCAGTAAACCAATATCTTTCTTTGCAAGGATTATTAAGAATGCATCCCAATTCAAAACCTCATAAAAATATCATCAATTTTGAATCCAATGGGAAGTTGCAGACGGCTTATATTTGCGCACATTGGTTACAAAGGAATGAAAAGGAAGACGTGATACCCACGGTCTAGATTGTTTTTTTATTTAAGGGTAATATAGAGATTTTAATGTTTTAAATTAATAGTTTGTAAACGGCGTTAGAATTGAGGGAGGTTGTTGTATTTTACAAATAAGAGGGGGTGTGTGTGTTATATAGGCAAACCTTAGGGGAGGTGAGGGTAATTTCCCCTAAATTTAAAAGGACCCTTTGTATAACTCGATTAAGACCTAAATAAAAGTTGAATCGGCCCTGCTCTTAATTTCTTCCCTATCTTCTCACCACCAAAATAGAGTAAGTTTCTACATTGCTCCAAAACCTCTCTCTCTCTCCACCATTTATGTCACATTTTTTTTTGACAAACCATTTATGTCACATTAAACGGGATGTTGATGAGCTTGTTTTTTATACAATAATGGTTGATAGACACCCTTAAGAATATTTTTAAAAATTGAGTCGGATCGACCGATGTGATCGTTCGGATCGGTAACCGACCCGTTCAGTCACAAAAATCCGGTGGATTTTATAACCAGTAAAAAATCGGTATCTAAAAATCGGTTGAATCGGTCATTTTAAAAAAATTCTAAATATTTTATTTTATTTTAAGATAAATAAAGACATATATATGAGTATTACACATGAATATTTATTATTTTAGCAATTATTATTAATTTATTTTCTTATAAACCTTATAATAAGGTTACTTATATGAATTTACAACTTTATATATGTTAACTTCTTATAATTTTGTGTTATTTTATTAATTAAATTTTTATATAATATTAAACACACATATTTAATTAATATTAGTTCGACCATAATTGAATCATTGGACTGTCAACCAATGTCTTCATATGTTCAATTATCGGTTCAATTTTAAAACACTATCCTTACGCCACTTAGTGAGAGATAGGAAGAGAGAATGAATAAACGATAATTATAAATGTGATTAATGGTGTGATATGTCGGAAAGAAAGAAATATATATATGAATGAATGGAGGTGTCACATAAACGTAGAAATTTTTTGAATATTTATTTATCATTGTTATTTATTTTAATATTTTTTTCGCATTTCTCCTTTGAGTGTGACTCTCACTCATGTTCATTGAGACAAACAAAAGTTATCTCTCATCTCCAATACCTCATTAATTATTTGATTTAAAAAAATATTTAATAGTTCTCATACGATAATCTATAATAATCTTGGCATTTTTTTATTTTAAAATATGTAGTTTTATATATTTGATTATTTTTTTAAGATATTTTAAATGTATCAACAAAATATACATCCTCATTATTATGGAAGTTGGAATTTTTCATCTTTAATTTTTTATTTAAATTATAAAATATATTATTTACAAAATCCATTAATATTTTCATACAACAATCTTCATATCCTTTAATTTTTTGTGTAAATTTTAAAACATATCACCTTTTATATTTAATATTTTTAGTTATCTTAGGAATTATAATTATAATAAAATGACAATTCTACTTGTGCATCGTCCGGGAGCGCTTTCTAAATTTAAAAAAACATTTTAAAAATTATATTACATTTGGTCCTATTTATGAGAGATAAAAATTGTTTTTTATACTAAATATAAGAAATATAATATGTTTTAAATTATATTAATCATGAAGTTCCACTTATGCCCTTAATTTATTGACCACTACTCACCTAATTGCAATGATAATGAATGTATTACGCTATTTTCAATGACCAACTATTGAAGTATGAGTTACTACTTTAATAATGACTTTGATTATGAGTAATTTTGCCACTATTTTAATTATTTAATATTAATGACATTTCTAGAATAAAATTTAAAATTATTTTATTATTAATTAAAATTAACTTGTTTCAAGGTATTTTCTTGGTCTTAATAATTTAATTTTATGTTTTTTATAAATAGGACCGAAAGTAGTAGTAATTATATATTTTTTAAAAGTGAAAATAAAAAAAATATTATTTTAAATTAGAAAAAGTTTTAAAATTATAAAGAAAGTTACTCCATATTATGTATTTTTTTTTTTGAAGTTATGCTTTATCCAATTTCACCTATAAATTTGTAGATAACTTTTGAAAGAATCAAACAGAATTAATACATAGTTTGATGGGTATTTATTTCAAGGCGCATAATTATATTTTCAGAAATGATAATTTTGAGAATAACATAATTTAATATATCATTATTAGACAAAAATTTATAAACATGATTCGTTAGTATTTGATTATTTTGGAAATACATTAAAATTTTATTTAGTTAAAAAATAAAAATAAATAGTGGTCGAGTGAAGTGGTGGTGGAAAGTTATGATTGGTATAAAACATGAGAAAAAAACAGGTTAGTTCATTAATTTATAAAGATGTAAATATGGTTTATTAATTACTATCTTGTTTTGTACTTTTAATACAATCAATTATATAATTATAGGAGTCCTTTTTTCTTTTTGGTCAATGGAGCCTTCAAATCTATTTATCTATTTACTACTGTTAATGCTGATTACATTGCCTCCACGTGTCACTCTCTCATAAAAAAAATTCCCGTCCAAAATTTCACAGACTCTCCCAATTTCTTCTCTTCCTATGTGCTAATTCCCTCCCTCTTTTCTTTTTCTTTTTCCTTTTTTTTACTCCCCCTATTTCTTCTCTTTCTCCGTGCTTTCCCTCCCTCTTTTCTTTTTCTTTTTTCTTTACTTTTATATTTATGCTTCACTCTCTTATCTTTTCTTTTTCTTTTTTTATTTTTCTAAAAGTTTCTAATATTTTTTCTATTTTTTTAATTTTTCTCTTTTCTTTTTTATATCACACTTTTATTTTTTATTTTATTATTTAAAAATTGTTTCTCTCATTATTTATTTTTATTTATCACTATCATTACATAGATACACAGATTGAAAAATACAATAAATATATTAATTTATATTAAATTTCAAGGATTTTTTCAATATATAATTTCTCTTTTTTTCATTATTTTTTTCACTTATTATTTTTTTATCTATTCTATCTATTTATTTACTTTCTATTTTAAAAATATTTTCGTAATGCATGTGTCACATTTTCTCACTTGAGCTTTTTTAAATACTTTATTCTCATTTTAATAAAGTGATTTTTTTAAACACAATTCTGTCCACGGGAAGCAGTTCTCCTGCATTTTTTTTCTTTTTTAATCACACTTTAATTTTTTTTTTATTATTATCATTATTATTATTTATCTTTTCTATTCTATTCTTTCTATCTATCTATTTATCTACTTATCTATTTACTACTGTTAATTTTGTATACATAAGAGACATGTGTCAAGTGCTCAAGAAAATTTTTTCCCGCCTATTTCTCCCTCAATTTGTTTTCTTAAACAATTTCTTTCCCTCTCAAAAACATCACTTCATTCTTTTTACTTTTTTTTTATTTTTTTATCAAAATTATATCTCTATTTATTTAGATTCTATTACACTATTTTTTTATGAATCATGAGTATCTTCCACAGGAGGCAGTCTTAATCTATTCTATTCTATCTATTCTATTCTGTTTTTATCTATTCTATTTATCTATCTATCTATTTACTACTGTTAATTTTGTATACACAAGGGACACGTGTCAAGTGCTCAAAAAAAAAAAATCCGCCTATTTTCCCCTCAATTTGCTTTCTTAAACAATTTTTTCCCTCTAAAAAACATCACCTCATCTTTTTACTTTTTTCAAAATTATATTTTCATTTATTTAGATTCTATTGTAGTGTTTTTTCATGAATCACGGGTATCTTCCACGGGAGTCAGTCTTAATCTTGTCATTTTCTTTTTTTCTTTTGTTTTTTTTATCTCACTTTCTTTTTTTAATTATGATATTAAAATATTTTCTCTCATTGTTCGTTTTTATTAATATGTTTCACTATAAAAGAAATTTTTAATGAACTGCGGGTATTCTCTACGGGAGACAATCCTGTTGCTACCATTTTATTTTTTCTCACACATTAATTTTCATTTTTTATTATCCTTTTTACTTTCTTTTTATTTTTAATCAAATTATATCTCAATTTACTTAGCTTCTATTGTAGTGTTTTTTTTATGAATCACAGATATCGTATTTTTTTCTTTTATTTATTTTTATCTCACTTTCATTTTTTTATTATGATATTAAAATATTTTCTCTCATTATTCATTTTTATTCATATGTTTCACTAAAAAAGAATTTTTTTAATGAACTGCGGGTATTCTCCACGGGAGACAGTCCTGTTCCTACCATTTTATTTTTTCTCACACATTAATTTTCTTTTTTAATTATCTTTTTTACATATTTTTTATATTTTATCAAAATTATATCTACATTTATTTTGTTTTTATTGTAGTGTTTTTTTTATGAATCATAGGTATCATTTTCTTTTTCCTTTTATTTTTTATCTCACTTTCATTTTCTTTTTTTATTATGATATTAAAATATTTTCTCTCATTATTCGTTTTTATTAATATGTTTCACTATAAAAGAATTTTTTTAATGATATGCGGGTATTCTCCACGGGAGACAGTCCTGTTTCTACAATTTTATTTTTTCTCACAGATTAATTTTCTTTTTTATTATCTTTTTACTTTCTTTTTATTTTTTTATTGAAATTATATCTCTATTTATTTAGCTTCTATTGTAGTATTTTTTTTATGAATCACGGGTATCCTCCACGGGAGGCAGTATTAATCCTGTCGTTTTTTTCTTTTATTTTTTATCTCACTTTCATTTTCTTTTTTATTATGATATTAAAATATTTTCCCTCATTATTTGTTTTTATTAATATATTTTATTATAATAGATTTTTTTTATGAATTGCGGGTATTCTCCTTGGAAAACAGTCATGTTCCTACCATTTTATTTTTTCTCACACATTAATCTTATTATTATTATTATTATTATTACACATTTAATGCGCATCAACACATTTATTATATTTTCTAATGTGTGTTTTTATGTAATAAAAAATCAGAAATGGACGATGACAAAAACTGTATCATCCATTTTACTTTCTTTTCATTTTTTTTTATCAAAATCATATTTTCATTTATTTAACTTCTATTGTAGTATTTTTTTCTCTTTTTGTTTGTGTTTTAATTAATCATTCACTTATAATGTCATTCTTCTTCATTCTCACGTTAATAATGTGATTTTTTAATGAATCACATGTATCATCCACGGGAGACAGTTTTAATACTGTCGTTTTCCTTTTCCTTTTATTTTTTATCACTTTCGTTTTCTTTTTTTATTATGATATTAAAATATTTTCTCTTATTATTTTTTTTTATTAATATGTTTCATCATGAAAGAACATTTTTTATGAACTGCGGGTATTCTCCACGGGAGATAGACCCGTTCCTATCATTTTATTTATTCTATTTACTCTATATTAAAATTGTTCTCACAGTACATGTGTCGTGTTTTCAAACTTCCGTTTTTTTTTTCTTTTTCTGGTTTTTTATTCTTAATTTAGTAATGGTTTTTTATGCAATGAATAACAGACATCCTCAATAGGTGAGTCTTGCTTTTGTTGTTTTCTTTTTTTCTTTCGCACTTTTATTTTATTTTTTTATTATATTAAATCATTTTCACTAATTATTCGTTCCTATAATTTATTTTATTATAAGAGTAATTTTTTAATAAACCACATGAGGCAGTCTTGCTTTTACCATCTTATTCTTTTTTCTCATACATTTATTTATTTTATTACTATATTAAAACATATTCTCTTAATATACAAGTATTTATGATAGCTAATATTTTATCCCGTGCGAAGTACGAACAACATAAATCATACCATCAATTTACTCGTGCGAAGGCTCGGGTCACTTACTAATTTTACGACCTAAAAGTAAAACCCCTTTTGGGGAAGCCGGCCCTGGCCTTTATATTTTGGTTCATATAGGGGTCCAAAAAAATGTAAAAGGCCAAGAAAGAAACAAAGCAGCCCAACAACCCTCAGACTTAGAACAAAGAAAAAGACGAGACGACACAATCAGGCTGAAAAACCAGTATTCTCCATCCTAGTAATTACCTCATTTATAATTAGTATTTTTTATTTTGATATTAAAACATAAATTAGAAAAAAATTAATTATACATGACTAGTTGTCAACACTATAATGGATGTAATATCTACTACAATAGTCCTGGAAAAAATTTCCTGACTATCGGCTACCTTGCCCCTTACCTTGAAAGTGGAAAAACAACAATCATTTTTATACATTTCATTTTACTCACAAGTCTCATTTTTTAATTTTTTTTATCATATTTCTCATTCTTTTTCTCATCGTTTTCCATAGAAAAATTAAGCCAAGTAATTCTTATAAGCTGGGAGGTTGTCACATTATCATTGGTCCAAACAATTTGTTAACATTAAACGAAATAAACAGGTTCAGATTCTCTCCAGTTTTTAAAAAGCTGGAGAAGATCTCGGCCATCTAAAATTTCAAGACATAGATAAAATAAAAACAAAAAGTCGGCATAAAAATTATAGCCATTAGATTGTAACTGGACTCTCTCCAGTACGGGTGAGAATCCCGGCCAGAAATAAACATAGGGACAGAGATGAAAGAAGACTGTGTTATTTATCAGAATTTCTTTAACATCACTTTTTTTTTACTCCAAACCACCCATTCTTTAATTTCTAAAATATCCTCATCCTAATTTTCATTTCATTTTAATCTTCCGATTTTTTTTTCAGAAATCCCTGAATATTACTTTTCGGACACTATCTGAATGAGGATACAACAACAACAATAATAATAATAATAATAATAAAACAAGGGAAAATGGAGGTGTGATTAGAAAACTTCCTTATCCATCGAATCTTTGGTCCAAACAACAAAAAATAAAGGAACTCTTTGGGCCCCAAAAAACGGAGCTAATCACTGACCTATCCATGAGAGGAGGGGATTTTTAATTCGCAAAAAGTAATATTTTAACGACTGAATATTAATTTTGAATTTATGAAATAAATTTTAAATTTAACTTAATAATTTATATAATCAACTCTCTATATTAAAGATTTAAGACCATATCTTAAAAAGTGAATCACTCACTCACCCAAAATGACAATTAGATCCAAGTTCATTGCACACCTATCAAAATTGCTCACAATGGGCATAGTATAAGTCCACTAAATGGATACTAACTTGGCAAGGGTAAATGCTCACAAAAATTTAATGGGGATGTGATAAACACTACATTGCCCAATTTGTCCCATACTCACACATATATATTTATTAAAATATTTGATATAATAAATTATATATAAAATATATGATATGTATTTATTAATTTTATGAACATTGGTGTTGTAGACTTGTAGTTTAAAACTTCAACATGTTTCAACCAACAAGTTTATCTCTAAATAGGTCAACATGAAAATTTTAAGAGATATGTTATTGTATTGTTTATTATGTATAATATATTTATATTGTTATTAAAATAATATTATTTATAAATAAGCTGGTCCGCCAAGTCTAATATTATTTATAAAAAGTCTAATAAGCTTTTTAAAAAACATAAACCTGACCTATTTAATTTAAAAGTTTTTTTTTTAAAAAATCTATGTCTGACCTTTTTCTTAAACTAGTCAAGTCAAGTTAGGCCTTAAGTAGGCTGGGTCGTTGGCCCTCGAAGAGCGATCTGACCTATTTCCACCCAGAGACGGATTGAAGGGGGGCAAGCATGGGCTTTGGCCCCCCTCCCCCACTCTACTACATTCACACATTATATATAAAAAATAAAATATTATTAATATATATGTAATAAATAAAAAACTTAAATAAAATGAGCAGGATATATTTATTTTTTATAATCTAAATTTTATTTAATATTTGTTATTAAAATTTAGTCACTTTAAGTAATTTCTATCAAAAAAATTTATTTGATACAGATATTATTATTGATAAATTTCATAACATGAATATTTTTTATGTATAACTTAAATAAAAAATATGATAAATTTGACTAGTATTTAATATTTATTATTAAAAAAAATTTTCGGCCCCCGTTCATATGAATCATGGATCCGTCCCTGTTTCCACCCTGGACGTGAATATGGATTTTTCTTTTTCAAACTTGGATATAAAGATGAATATTATAGTACCCTCCCTCATG
The DNA here is from genome assembly GCA_026901365.1 of Sesbania bispinosa. NCBI lineage: Eukaryota > Viridiplantae > Streptophyta > Magnoliopsida > Fabales > Fabaceae > Sesbania > Sesbania bispinosa. The sequence continues at coordinate 209,192 of QLOH01000894.1, forward strand.
GATATTCATTGTCATCCTAGTCATCCTACTTTCTCTCTCAACTACTTTTAACATTGTCACTCTCCCATCATTTCATGATAAACTCTATACAAGACTTGTGTTATGAGTGTGAGGTTGCCCCTTAATAGTTAATGCTAATCTTTTATCCCTATTTCTATTTGAAATTTTAAGTGCTAGTAATTTTTAATTCTTAATTTTGATTTTTATTAAGATTCAAAATTCTATCACATAAATTTCTATTATAATTATTATAATCCTTATTTTGAATATTTTCTTACTGTTATGATGTTATAAAACATGAGAACCCTTCTCAATAAATACAGAAGACATGATTACAATTTTACAATACACACACAATTGAGTGTATTTTTTATTTAATATATTAATATAATTATGATAAAAAATTTAATTTATGAAAATTACATCAATTAAGTGTTTATTAGTCTTGCTTTTTTTTCAATGGGAGATAATCATACTCTAGAGCATTCACATTATAAATTTATTTTTTATGATAAAGAAAATGATATCTAATCTAATGAAGTGTTATCACATTATTTAATTAATATGATACTTTATGTGTTATTAAATTTAATAAATAACATAATAATATATTATTAAATTATAGTATATTTAAAAAAATTGACTATGCATATATGTTAAGGTGCTGTTGGAATAGCTTATTTGAACTTATCTTATGACATAAGCACTTATATAATTGTTTGGGTAAACTTATGAAAAGAGTTGATGACATGCTCATAAGTTATTTTTAGCTTATTTCAATAAGCTCCTGAGAATATATAGCTTATAAAGAATTTAAATACACTACACCATCTTCAATTTTTATCAATTTTTTAAGAGCTTATTCATTAAGTGCTTATTAAATAAGAGCTATAGCGGCCAGTGAATTACTTCTCCCTACAATTTGAATTGTATCCAACGTGGATTCCCTCTTATTTCTTTATTTTTTTAAATTAAAATCATTTCACATTCCTTCAAATTTGTTTGAACTATAAAAAAATAAACCCCTTGCTCAAATAATTCTTCCCTTAATATAATATTGAAGGGGAATGGCTGGGAGAGAAAAAAAACAGTTTAGAAGTCAATGTAGGCAGGGACATGCCATGTGTCTAAACTTGCAAGTTGTATTCCTAGACAAATAACAAAATATGGGGACTGAGGAATAATATGAGAAACAGATGATCTGAATATGATATGATTTTGATCCAAGATCTGGATGGTTGCTTCCCTCCCATCTCCTTAAAATCTTTATTATTATTATTTTGATAGAATCATCTCCTTATAATCTGAATAGTAACTTATCACGTACTTTAATAGCTCCCTTAAATCTGTATAAAATTACATCAACTTTATTTCATTGTAAGTGAAATAGTTAAATTATTTTAATTAATATTCATTAATTGATTGATAGTACGTACGTGCAATTTAAATAAAATCCAAGCTTGAAGAAGTTAAAGTATTTTTTTAATTAAGACAAAAAAATATAGAAAATATTAAGAGTTCGTTTGGTTTATAGTTAGATAAAATTGATGAGATAGATTTATAGAATCAAGGGAGAAAATGAATGAGTCACAATCAAGGGCCGGTTCAACATGTAGTGAGATCTCAAACAAACTTTTATTTTGGGGCATTTTTAAATACATGAGGTGACAGCTAGAGATAAGGGGCTCCCTCCCTCCATGGTAGAGCTCCTCTCCCTATATGAGAGTCCTAGCTACTACCCATTTTAGATGAGTTTTCTCCTCTTTAATTACGGTCAGAGTTATATTTTCTTTTATTTTTTTTCATATTCATAGCCACTTTATTCTCCATTTTTTCCACTCATTTTCTCTTCTCCTTTCTAACCTTCACCTAGCTCCATAACCTCCACCCCCTTTTTCTTCCTGAGTTTCTGTCCAACCCTTTTTTTTACCTCTATTTTACTATTTAACAGTCGTTGGGCCCGCTGTTAGCATTTTTGAAGCACTGTTTTACGCAAGATATGCTGTCTTGGTACACCTCTACCACTGGAGCTCGATTTTGCAGCACTGATTTACTCAGTTTAGTTATTGTTGATGGTTTGGAGGTGTTTGCTTTGATTTGTTGTTAGACTTGTGCTGCTCCGGAAGGAATAATTTTTTTTTAAAAGAAATGTCCAATGTTCTTCAGATAATTGTTTTATAATAGTTGTATTTTAGGACTGTTAAATAGTTTATATTTATGAGTATGCATGCTTGTTTTGCTATTTTAATCTGTAGTACACTGCTGTAATATTCTTTATTTAGCATCCTACAAGTTATGTAAGTGTCGTTTGGCTTTCTTCAATGAACTGATCTTTCGACCGAAAAAAATACATGATCGAGGTGAAAAGAAAGGAGCCTTAAAAGTTAAAATTCATTTAGCAAGGACTGAACCATCAACCCTTAAGAAGAAAATCAATTTATAAACCAATGAACTAGGCCTAATTATAATATATTTTTTAATTTTTTTGTATAAATGATGTTACTAACAATTGGAAGCCTAAAGCAAAGCAAAGGCTTGAGCAGCTTTACCCTTGGGTTGACCCTGGTCACAATTTAACGAGTATGTCGGACGAAAATAATTTAAAATCAATTTAAGCAGAAATGATTCTCTATTATTTTCAATTCATTTTGTAAAGTGTATCACTCATTTTTATTATTAATTCAAAAATCAATTTTGCTTAATTATAAACTAAACATATATTAAATACTTGGAAATATTAAGAAATAGTTGATGTGTGTGTAGTACTACTGTAGTACAGTTCAGTGATCTAATGCTCCTACAATATATTATTAAATTAATTCTGATTAATTAAGAAAACATGGACACAGTAGAAAATTCAGATACCGTGAAATCGCCGACACATGTATATGGATATGTGCCATTTGTCAATATTTGCCAAACCACCAAACCGAACTTATCACTATAATATATTAGTACTCTTTAAGTTGTTCGGTGTGGGACTTCAGCCCTGTGAGAATAAACAATATTTCTGGATCTGCAGCGCGTTGATAAAAAGAAAGGGGTTTGGCTGGCATATGTGCTACTAAAAGATTATCTATTGCTAAATGGTGAATGCATTGCAGGCCATGACCTAAACCTGCCCCTTCCTTTTTAGTTAGGTTGGGATGCCCTTGCTCAATTTTCTTCCTTTCTTTCTTTCTTTTTTTTTTTTTTTGATCTTTTTAGCTCACAAATGCTTTAAAGGGCATGCTATAAATTGTTTGGGCACATGTATGTACTGGTATCTTATTAGTGAGTTCAGAACTGCAGATCTCGCATACACCCATGTTATCCTTCTCTCTGTTTTTTTTTTTTTTAATTAGTGACAATCATGATTCGAGACCAATTTTTTGGGGTTCACCATTAATCTCTGTATGTAATTGTTCATAGCACGTGATCACAGACATACATTATGATTAATAGTTTGACTACTCTGCTTCAATTTGATGAGAAAATTAAACCAAATTAGTAATTAAAAGGAGAAAGAGAAATGTAATCGATCAAAACGGGTCGTTTTCGTACTTAAACTCTCATGAAAATTACACAACCGAAAAGGATAGTAATTTAAGACGTAGATATACATGGATCCACTTCACTATCGCCTCCCTGCAAATTGGTGGGAATTGATCATGGATATATAGTCTATGCATTATCAAGAGGCCTTCAAAATAGGGTTGCACTAAAAATTAAATATGAGTTTTGTATTCTTAAAATTAATCAATTTTGATTGAAGTAAAAAATTTAATACATGTATATTTATATTTTATGGTTAAGATAAAATTAATTTAACTATAATGAAAAAAATATAATAATTTAAATTCTCATTCATTAAATTCAACGCTCATTTTATTAATGACTAATATTAAATTGATTTTCAGTTATTTTTGTTAACAGGCGTTTTATTAATTAATGACTGATATTGAACTAATTTCTAATTATTTTTATTATTGATCGAAAAAAATAAAAACTCTAATTAATTAATAGATCTTCACTAAAATTAGCATAAATTATATTATAAATTCATATTTTTTTTTAAATTAAATTTACTATAAAAATTATTTTTTTAAATAAATTTATTCATTTATCTTTAGTAATCAATAAAATATAAGTTGGAGGTTGGACCAAATTTTATATATTTAGTCACCCTATAATCGTCGAAAGTTAATTACATGAAAATTAAGTAACGTAGAAAATAATCAAGACGTAGACAAACATAAATCCGATTGACTGGAGTATTCAGCACGCACCCATGAATGTGCACAAAACTTGGTTTAGGTATATATGTTTCATTCATTGTGCTGCGTGGAGCTAGAATGTGCGAACTTGTGTAAATGAATGTATGTATTCAGGGAAGGAGCACACACATTTTGTTAGAATAGATTAGATAGGCACAACTAATATTATAGAAATGGAGAAGTTGTTGCGTGAACGCAACGAAGACGCAAGTGAGTGTCACTATTTGTAGAGTTGGGTTTGGGGGTGGCTTAGTAGCTAGTGGTCACTGGGGGCCAAATGTCACTCTTATTAGTTTGTGACCTTTGTAATCAGTAATCACACACCTTGACCCATCTTAATTAGTCTTTGTGTATGTGGGCATTGAAAACAAAATGCTTGAATGAAATTCCGTAGCCATCCAAGGAATGTAAAATTAAAAAACATTTTGTTCATTTCGAAGATTCCAAACTTGGCCTTTCGTCTAATGCAGAAAAAAAGGTGATAAAAGCGGACCCATAAATTGAATTTAAGCTTGAGTTTTCTTTCTTTCTTTCTTTCCTTTGATTTAATTTTGTCGGCAGCTCTCAATTGGGTAGAACAAGAATTTAGTTGATCCGTTTCACATGCCATTAGCTTGTTACTTGATTAGTTATATATTACTCAAATGATGGATCATTTAAACGGTAACTCAACTAACTTCGACGCTTTTTTGAGTTGGAGTTATGAAATTTGAAGATTAATGGTTCTTTAAATTTGGCGTTAGTTTTACGCCAGAGGTTATGCTATAGGATTTGAATTTATTTATTTAATTATGTTTTCAGTATATTGAAGGTGAAGTTTCATGGTATTCAAATATCATTTGGACAATTATGGGTATTGGTTAATGCCTATATCTAATAGCATAGAAAAAATAAAGCAATGGGATCGAGGGGAAGAAAAGACAAGACAAATACTAAAATAGTTATACTATTTTAATCTCGTAAAATTATTCACACCTCATTTTGGGTGAAGTATATATGATCAAAATTGTATGGAGGAGATATATAGAAAAAAGAGAGTAAAGATGTAATAAAAAAAGAGAAAAATATAGGAGAGTATCATGTAAAAAATTAAAATTATTTATCCTTAAATATTTTTACAGTAGTGAGAATGAATTTGCATGAACAAATTACAAAATTTAGACGGATTAATCATGTTTCGCATAGAAAATATATTGATTTTCATATTTATATCTTTTACACATTTTTTATACATTATGCATTTTTACATTTTTTCATACCTTATTTTTTTATTTCTTTTTTATTATATTGATTATTATATATTTTACATTTTCTCTTTTTATTTTTTATTTTTTTTCTTTTCATTTCACTCTTTTACTCTGCAAATTGGGCGTGAAAGTATCTTTTCCCATAATTGAAATACGTGGTTTTCATAATTCCTATCTTTATGTGCATAGCAAATTTGTACGGCTAGCGCACTAGGCATTTCTTGTACTTTTAATTCTCGTAAAAAATGTTTCTTTCAAATCAAAGGTAAATGATTTCAAGTGTAATAGGAAAAAATCTTTCCACGCCTCCCCCTGTTTTGAAATGGACTAAAAGTGCTCTTTTTTATCTTTTAAAGGAGGCAATCCTATTCGAGCAGGGAACATCCACATCATGGTGGGGCTAGCTCTCTCAACGGAGATTTTTTCCATCCACAAGACTCAGCCCAAGACCTTACTTAAGGGGAATCAAACATGTACCACTTGAACCAACCCCGTTGATCCAAAAGTGCTATTAAGAATATATACTAATATATTATATAAGTTAGTATTAACCAATACCGATTGATTGAAGCGGGTCTAAGAAATACAAATTACAAAGTTTAATTAGTATTTTATCGGTTCATTGTATATTTTTATATAATTAATATCTTTAAATATATATTTTTTATAATTTTTTTATTAATAAATAAATACATTAAAATATGATGTATATGTGAAATTTAAAATGAATAATTTAAATTTGATATTATAGTAAAATTATTTAAATTATATGAATAATTTGATTCAATATACAAATAATAAAAATAATTATTTTGATAGGAATTTAATTTGAATGTATATATTAAAAAATAATTATTTTAAATTTAAATTTAAAAAAGATTTAAAACAGGAAAAAATAGATTAATTAAGGATTAAATCATAGATATTTAGATTTATGATTGAGAGAGATTTGAAGAAATATTTAAATTTTTTTATAAAGGAGGTGTGTGAAAGAGTGAAAGACACACTCAAAAATAAATAGAGAAAAAAATAAAAAGAAAGTAAAGTGTTTCATTTGAGATCTCAATTAATACATAGATAGTTGATTATTTTAACTGGAGTCAAATTAGTTAAGGTTTAATATAATGAGTCATAACCAAGGTATATTTAGGTCTAAAGTAAATATTAAAATAAGGTGTTTTAAATTAATTAAAATATTTTATTAAAATTACTATATTTTTATTCAAAATATATCTTTCAAATTTGTAAAATTATTCATTAACTTATTATAATTATTTTCATTTAATATTTTTATTAAAACCGATAACAAAACAAATTCATTGAGTTGTTTTTTTCAGACATTGTTGATTTATTTTAGGTAAAAAATAGTAATTTAAATTTTGATAGTAAAGTCAATAATTCATTGAGAGAAAAATAAAAGATCAATATAGAAGTGTGAAATGAAATCTCAGAGAAGCAAAGGGCATCTGTGATTGGGGCCACTGTGTACAGAAGCTTTCCCTTCCTTTCTTTAATAAACAAAACCTTAAACAAAACACACTTTAGATTCGAAAAAACGTGTCCGCTGTAATAAAAACCTTAAAAAGCCCGGCAAACACTTTGCACTCTCCCTCCCACTCTCTTCCTCATTCATTCATTCTCCCCTTCTTCCCTTCATATCTATCTATTACTATTATTTATTTATTCTGAATCAGAGAGAACCTCAATAAATAGCCCTTCTTTGCTTCTAGTAATGCCAGATTTGACTCTGCATTAACCAAAGTATCAGAACCGCACCTTCTGCTCTGCTAACTCTGCAGCTTTATTTGTGTTGTTTCTTTCACAAACACAGAGCTTCGCAGGGTCAGAAGACAAGAGCCATGGCGAACCTTTTCTGGGTTGCCATTGTTATAGGACTCCTTTTCACCAACTGGGTTGATGCCTTTGCAACTAATCAACATTATCATCCCATCAATGAAACAGAACTGTCTCTGTTAGAGGCTCATGAAGCTTCTTTATACGGGGTTAGTGCCAAACCTCTAATGGTAGGATTCACCCTTATTCAAGGTGCTGCTGCTAAAGGAGCAGGTACAAATACATTCTCATTTCAACCTTCATTATTTTCTTCTCAGCTCTTTTTTTATTTTTCATCATGTGGGTTATAATAGTGGCTAAATTACTTGGGAACAGATTGATATATAATTGATTGGTCCTTTTGATGTGACATTAATCAAATCCGTCCATTCTTCTTGTTTCAACAAAATTCATTGTTATTCAGAATGTAGTTCGTCTAATCTAAGTAAAAGTTAAAACTTGGTTTTTCTTTTGAATTTACATTTCTTTAAAGTTTTTCTGAAAATGTTTATGCCTTGTTTGGTTGTTTATGCCAATTAGTTGTTATAATTTAGCTAAAAATGGTTCCTTTCTTTCCTTTGTGGCAGTGTGCTTGGATGGAACATTGCCTGGTTATCATTTGCATAGGGGGTATGGATCAGGAGCAAACAGCTGGATCGTTAATTTAGAGGTATCATCACATGACCTTTCAAATTTTTCTATAGCACATGCTTTTTTTTTTACTTCTCCTTAATAGATTCAAGTTGTGTACCAAAAAGTCAAAAAAAACATCTCATGCAACTTTAGTGGAGTTGAGCACAGTGTAAAGGTTGACAAGTCCTTGTAGGTATATCTTTTTGTGGGGAAAAAGAAAGTTTAAAAATATTCAGATAAAAAGGTTGGGATCTAAACATGTGATGTATTGCTGTTTTCAAGTATTGTTTATTTTCCCTCTGTGGTGTGGCAGGGAGGTGGGTGGTGTAATAACGTTAGAACATGTGTTTATCGCAAGAAAACAAGGCGTGGATCATCAGCATACATGGAAAAGGAGATACCTTTTACAGGGATAATGAGCAATAATGCTCGAGAGAATCCAGGTTTTCATTCAATTGAGCTACCTGTGCTACTCAAATTATGCTTAAGAAAAATTGGCCTAGCGGTTTGGCTCATGTTATTCCTTATGATTGCAGATTTTTTCAACTGGAACAGAGTGAAAATTCGTTATTGTGATGGTGCCTCTTTTACCGGGGATGCTGAAGATAAGGTACATTTTGATATCTTGAAAGTTCTTAAAAATTGAAATGACATTTAGTTCTGTGGTGGTTAACAAAATGATGAAATAACTAAAAGAACTGTAGTTGCCTTAAGATATCTGCAATAACATTTAATAACTCTAACCTTGTGTTTGGATAGAGTAATTTGAAATGACTAGATTTCATGTGTTAGAATAGTAAAAGAAAGAATTTCAAATGGCAAATAAGAATGATTTTTATTACAAATAAGAGGAATTTCAACATTTTTCCGTTATGCTTAACTTTTTAATTATCATTTACAATTCATCTCATACTTACTATTTATCAACATTCCCTATTACAGTTTTGGAAATTCTAAAATTCTTGAAGTTTTTGTGGTGACTAACAAAATGATGAAATAACTAAAAGAACTGTGGTTGCCTTAAGATATCTGCAATAACATTTAATGCAGCATGTACATAACTTGAGAATCATCTTATCAAATGAAGGCTATTGCACAATTCTTACTTGTGAACATTATCTGTTGAGATAGGCAGCGCAGCTGCAATTCAGAGGACAACGTATTTGGTGGGCTGCAATGGATGATTTGATGTCAAAGGGAATGCGTTATGCCAAGCAGGTTGTACACACACAAACACATACATTGCTACTTAAATAATCTTTCTTCTCATGTTAGATACTACTATTTTTGCTTCAGGCTCTTCTTTCTGGATGCTCTGCTGGTGGTTTGGCTACTATTATACACTGTGATGAATTTCGAGGTCTATTTCCAAGGACTACCAAAGTGAAGTGTCTTAGTGATGCTGGGTTATTTCTTGATGTGTGAGTAGTTAACTTCAATATTTCATTCTTTGAATGTCATTTGTATCATCACCACAGGATTTTTTGTCCTTAAATTAATCCTTAATGGTTTTCCCCCTGAATTATAGCTTGGATGTATCTAGAGGGCATACCATCAGGAATTTTTTCGGTGGTGTTGCATGGCTACAGGTATTGCACTGTTTTTATTGAGGTCACCAATTTATTATAGTATAAAAGCATATTATATTATAAAATAATCATTTTATATTCTGTTGCAATGTTGACAATTGACTAATAGAGTGTGATTCAACTACTTCTGAATCATAAGCTAATGTTAATGTTACTCAAACTTCATGTTGGGTATATGTTGTTTTGGTTATGGATCTTTCACTTGGTTTTTCACCAAACCTAAGCAGGAAGGAACTCATACTGTGTGCAGTTAAATTGAATTTGAAAACTTTTTGTTTAATATGAAAAGAGGATCTACCACATGCTAAATAGTTTGGATGGTTTGAAACCTGGTCATTTGACATGGATATAACTTATACAGCATGATGATAAATGTTTTCATCCATTCATTGCAGGGAGTGCAGAAGAATCTACCACGCACTTGTACTAATCACCTTGATCCCACTTCGGTAATCATTGATATCTCTTATTCTGAAAATTTAGAAATGTTAGTTTCATTTGAATGAATATGTGAAAAATTGAATGCTCCATAATTGTTGATTGCTGTAAGTTGACATTTCAGTGATGTTTCTTTTACCCTCTTTCAGTGCTTCTTCCCTCAGAACTTGATTGGCAGTGTTAGGACCCCACTATTCATTCTAAATAGTGCCTATGATTCATGGCAGGTAAATGTTTAATTTCTCACCTAGTTGTCTTAACTCCTGACAAATCATATTATATGATCTCTGGTATTAGTACTAGTGATGCATTAAATCATTTGTAGACATATATTAAACAAATATAATTTTCTCTTTGTCATCAGATCATGTCAAGCTTAGCTCCCCCATCAGCAGATCCACATGGCTATTGGCATGATTGCAGATTAAACCATGCTAAATGTACTGGTCAACAAATCCAGTTTCTACAAGGTGGTTTGATGTATGAGAAATAGCTTTCATTAGAAGTACAAATATGTCTTCAATAAATTAGTCACTGTATTAAGACATTTCACTGTATCTAATACAGGATTCAGGAATCACATGTTGAATGTTATTAGAGGCTTCTCAAGATCAAATCAGAATGGAGTGTTCATAAATTCATGTTTTGCTCACTGCCAATCTGAGAGGCAAGACACATGGTTTGCTGACAATTCTCCTTCCATTGGGAACAAGGTGAGGGCAACATGTCTCTAATGCAGTTTTAGTTAAAAGTATTACATGTTGGTATGCAGTTCTAGTCATAGAAAGACTTGAAGACTGGTATTTGATGGTGTTTGCTTGCCAGTATTTCATTTTTCTGCTTTGAAGTATAATTTTTTTATAGGCTTCTGATTAGATATATAAAACATCAATTGCTTTGAAAAACTCTTTCTTTTCTTTATGTATTCTTATTCCTCCATCATGGATCCAAGACATTGTTGTTTGAAACAATGGCAATATTCAATTTCACAATATGCTGATTTAGAATTTAGAAATGTAAGAGAAAAAGGGGTAAACCCTTGCACCAAATAATTGTGCAACTCAGGAATTGTAGTCTGTCAGTTCGTTACTGTTACCAGTTAGCAGATATCAAATCAAAGTATCTAATCCTGTTCTCTGACTCTGTCTTTCATCTCTGTAGTCAGTATTTGTAATTCAATTATAGTTACAGTTACACTATAGCTTAAGTTTTAAGGTCTTTATGTAATTATGTGTCTAACTCTCTCTAACCTGCATGCATTGCATTGACAATATATGTATGCAGGCAATTGCTCTGGCTGTTGGAGACTGGTATTTCGACCGAGCAGTTGTTAAGGCCATTGATTGTCCTTATCCTTGTGATAATACATGCCACCATCTGGTTTTCAGATGAGCCAAATTTCATCATTCATCACAATTTCACTCATTTGAAGCCTATTCTCATCTGCAGTTAGGAGATATGCCCTTCAGTTAATGATCAAAGACAATAAAAAGAATAGAAACTGGTTGCTGAAAAGTGCAAATAAGCCTTTTCCATGATTTTTTAGTAAAGAAATTTAGGTATAGATCAATTAGTTGGGAAAGCTGAGGCAAATGCCTTTAATTTTTACAAAGCTTGGGAGAGGTAATTAAGGTAATAGACTATTAGAATTTACACTGTAATAGGCTAAGCATTGGCAGTGATTGAATGAGATAATCTCAATCTCATTTCCCTTTTGGTTGGAATAATAAGTTTGTCATTATATCTGCTGGACTTCCATACCACCATATTTTAACTAGCCCGGTTTCTAAATTTTTGTAGATTAATTGAGGATATAATTCATAAATTCTATCAAGTAATTTTGTTTTGAATTTTTGAATTTTTTATTGTCGATGCTATTGATTTAGGATATAGAGTGAATTTATCTTTTTTTGGGTCAAAGTGAATTTATCTAATGTAGGGTTAATTGTTATGATTTAATACATGTTTGAGTTCTCCACCGGGAGAACGAGCCCTACCATGATGTGAATGTTTTTGGCTTGAGTAGGATTGTCTCCATGATATTTGTGGTCTTGTAAAATCGTGGTCTTGTAAAAAAAATACTGTCATTCAAAGTTGTTGCAATAATCTAAGTGACATAAACTATATGTTTTTTTAAAAAATTCAAAATTCAATAGTCATAATTAATTGTTGAATAAAATGTTTTTCTCATTATAAAATAAGCAAGTTTTAATTTTTATTCTTATAAGATTATCTTTTTCATTTGCATTATTCTAAAATCTAAAATTTTGAAAAATAGGTTATCAAAGTTCAATCAGAATATTCATAAATTGGTTAAATGCTATTTAAAATAATAATTTTCTATAATAATTCAATAAACAAATTATTAATAATTGATTAATACTAAAATACAAAATAAATAAATAAATAAAAAAGAAATCTTTCCTCCGCCAGTGTTAATCAGAGTATGGGAAACACTGATAGAATATCAAGTATTCCTTCTGTTCCTTTTTATTTGTTCACTTTAATGACTTAGAAAAAAAAACAATACTCTTATTTTTTCTCAAAATTATTTTTACATTTCTCTGTTATACTCTTTATTTCTTCTTTTATAGTAGTAGGTATACTCGGTATAAGAGTATAATTAATTGAGAAAAGAATAATAAATGTTTTCTTTTAATTTTTAGTGGACAAATAAAAAGGAATACAAATTTTGTTCTAGAGTGGACGGATTAAAAGGAATAAATATTTGATGGGTTATAATTACACCGGTGTAAGTTACACCAAGTATTACACCGGTAATAACTACAAATCAAGTATGTTTTTTAGTAATCCAACCGTTGAATTATGTTTGTTCATCATCATCATTATATGTGCCAAATTTCGTAAAATTTTGACACTAATAACTTGATAATCAAATGGTTGGATTTTTCATATATTTCAAATGTATATATAACGTTAATCTTGAGACATCTCAATGGCATATCAAATAATTTTAGATTAATGTAAAATTTTATATATATGATCTATATGATAGTAACTTTCAATCCAACGGTGGATTATTTAATACAATTATCCGTTAAAAAAATATTCAGCGCCAGCGGTGTAACACCTGGTGTAACTTACACCGGTGTAATTATAACCCTCCTCTATATATATATATATATATGAGGAGGGTTATAATTACACCGGTGTAAGTTACACCAAGTGTTACACCGTTGAATATTTTTTTAACGGATCATTGTATTAAATAATCTACCGTTGGATTGAAAGTTACTATCATATAGATCATACATATAAAATTTTACATTAATCTAAAATTATTTGATATGGCATTGAGATGTCTCAAGATTAACGTTATATATACATTTGAAATTATATGAAAAATCCAACCATTTGATTATCAAGTTATTAATGTCAAAATTTTACGAAATTTGGCACATATAATAATGACGATGAACAAACATAATTCAACGGTTGGATTACTAAAAAACATATTCGATTTGTAGTTATTAGCGGTGTAATATTTGGTGTAACTTACAGCGGTGTAATTATAACCCTCCTCTATATATATATATATATATATATATATATATATATATATATATATATATATATGAGGAGGGTTATAATTACACCGGTGTAAGTTACACCAAATATTACACCGTTAATAACTACAAATCGAATATGTTTTTTAGTAATCCAGCCGTTGAATTATGTTTATTCATCATCATGATTATATGTGTCAAATTTCGTAAAATTTTGACACTAATAACTTGATAATCAAATGGTTGGATTTTTCATATATTTCAAATGTATGTATAACGTTAATCTTGAGACGTCTCAAATACATATCAAATAATTTCGGATTAATGTAAAATTTTATATGTATGATCTATATTATAGTAACTTTCAATCCAACGGTGGATTATTTAATACAATGGTCCGTTTAAAAAATATTCAATGGTGTAACACTTGGTGTAACTTACACCGGTGTAATTATAACCCTCCTCTATATATATATATATATATGAGGAGGGTTCAAATTACACTAGTGTAAGTTACCCCAAGTGTTACACCGTTAATAACTACAAATCAAATATGTTTTTTAGTAATCCAACCGTTGAATTATGTTTATTCATCATCATGATTGTATGTGTCAAATTTCGTAAAATTTGGACACTAATAACTTGATAATCAAATGGTTGGATTTTTCATATATTTCAAATGTATATATAACGTTAATCTTAAGACATCCCAATGACATATCAAATAATTTCGGATCAATGTAAAATTTTATATGTATGATCTATATGATAGTAACTTTTAATCCAACGGTGGATTATTTAATACAATGATCCGTTAAAAAATTATTCAGCGGTGTAACACTTGGTGTAACTTATACTGGTGTAATTTGAACCCTACTATATATATATATATATATATATATATATATATATGAGGAGGGATCAACTTACACCAGTGTAAGTTACACCAAGTCTTACACTGCTAATAACTCTAGATCGAATGTGATTTTTATTAATCCAACCGTTGTATTATATTTATTCATCATCTTGATTATCCGTGTAAAATTTCATAAAATTTGAACACTAATAAACTGATAATCAAATGGTCCATTTTTCCATATATTTCAAATGTATATATAACGTTAATCTTGAGACATCTCAATGACATATCAAATAATTTCGGATTAAAGTAAAATTTTATATGTATGATCTATATGATAGTAACTTTCAATCCAATGGTAGATTATTTAATACAATGATCTGATAAAAAGTTATTCAACAGTGTAAGACTTGGTGTAATTTACACTGGTGTAAGTTGATCCCTCCTCTCTCTATATATAGAGAGAGAGGGTTCAACTTACACCGGTCTAAGTTACACCAAGTATTACACCGTTAGATAACTTTTTAACAAATCCTTGTATTAAGTAATCCACCGTTGGATTGAAAGTTACTGTCATATAGATCATACATATAAAATTTTACATTAATCCGGAATTATTTGATATGTCATTGAGATGTCTCGAGATTAACGTCATATATATATTTGAAATATAAGAAAAAATCAACCATTCGATTGTCAAAGTAAATATTGTTAAAATTTATGAAATTTGACACAAATAATCTTGATGATAAATAAACATAATTCAACGGTTGGATTACTAAATAACACTTTCGATTTGTAGTTATAAGCGGTGTAATACTTGGTGTAACTTAGATCGGTGTAAGTTGAACCCTCCTCACACACACACACACACACACATATATATATATATATATATAGGGAGCATATCAAGTGAGAACACTTGTTTATTGTGAGAAATGAGAACATTTAATAATAGTCGTTAGATTATATTTAACGGTCCTGATTACTCACTGAATTAAATTAAAATTCTTTCCCCTTTATTTATTTTCATATATATCTTTTTCCCTAAAAAATTAGCCACTTTCCCTTTTCTTCCCCCCACACTTTTTTTCTCCCCTATCCAAGAGTCAATCTTCTCATATCTGGGTAATTATTAAATCATAAAGTATAATAATAGGTAATTTTTTGCTGTTGAAATCTAATTATTATTATTTAATAATAATATATAATTAAATAAATTAAAATTATAATTATAAGAATATATGAAAAATTATATTAAAAATAATGATAAGAATATATAAAAAAAATATATTAAAAATTGCACATCATTGAATGTCTGTGTATAATTTCATTACACTGACAATATATAAATATTAATTTTTAATATAATTTTTACACATTGTTAATGTAAGGAAATTATATTAAAAAATAATATTACATTGTGTAAGGCGGCTTTCTTTGATAATACATTGTATGTGCTTAATTTTTAATATAATTTTTAATATATTAAAAATTATATTAAAAATTAATATTTATACATTGTCAGTGTAAGGAAATTTTATTCAGACATCAAATGATTTACAATTTTTTATATATTTTTTTATATATTCTTATCATTATAATTTTAATTTATTTAATAATATATTATTATTATTAAATAATAATAATAATATATATGAAAAGAAATAAAGGGGACAGTGTGGGGGGAGAAAAGGGAAAGTGATTAATTTTTTAGGGAAAAAGATATGTATAAAAAGAAATAAAGGGGAAATAATTTTAATCTATTTCCATGAGTAATCAGGACCATTAAATATAATCTAACTGCTATTATTAAATGTTTTCATTTCTCACAATAAACAAGTGTTCTCACTTGATATGCTCCCACACACACACATATATATATTGGTGTAAACCATACCATACGTATTCCCTATTACCAGGGACAATCCTATTCGGGGCTTAGTCACAGTTAAGGCTCCTCACACATCCCAAAGAATGTGTTTAGTGGGGATCGAACCCGAGAGCTCTTCCCACAATCTCAGTCTGCGTTAACAATTGAGTCACAACTCTTTGGTTCATACTTACTGTATATACTAGTTGTGTACCCGTGCCATGCACGAGGCATTTTTGTCGTATTAGACATACAATAATAATTTGATAAGATGAAAGTCATACAATAATTTTTTAATAAATAGAATTCATAAATATGAAAGTTAAAAATTACATATTAACATGAATGATTATTTTTCTCTATTTATTTTTTTATTTTTATCCTTGCCTCAGTTTTTTAATTGTACAATACATCCCAACCAACTCAAGCTGCTTCTCTTTTTTTCTTTATTTCACCCCAACATGTAAACTTTTTTATATTGTCTGTGTATATCCATTAAATCCTATTTTAAATTATATTTATAAAAGAAGTTAAAAACTATAGTAACTTTTAGATTTATTATAATTTATTCATTACATAATATTTTCCAAAAAAATGATTATCTAAACATTCTAAAAGTTTCAAAAGTACATTTTTAAAAAAGGAACTATTGATTTTTTTGTAGTGTGTCAAAGAATTTTTTATATATTATATTTTTAATGGGATAACTATTTTTTTTAAGGTTGATAACTATTTATCCTATAATTTCTCCCCATAACCCGTTTATCTAACTGGAAATATGTCTCACCACCATTTGCAATGATACTCTCTACCAACTCTCTTTTCATGGAAATCATATTTATATTTTTGCACATATCCATGAAATTAGACAATTTTTTAAACTTTTCCTCTCATACCCCCTTTCATTCGGAATGAAATTTTTTCCAAAGAAATTCACTTATGATTAATATTCCCATTCTCATTTATCAAAGAGTGTTAAATTAAATTATTACATCTTTTATTCCTATGACACTCTTATATCTTATAGTATTTTATTTCTTTTTATTTATTTGAAAAGATTTTATTTTATTTGATTTGTTATATGATCTATAATAACAATTTTATACTATATAATATACAATTTGTTATCTCTAATACTTATGGAATGACCTTTTAGTGAGATTTTTTCTATTGCTTATGGAATGCCTCTAGTACAGGATGTAAAAAATGAATGGCCTTTTAGAGTATTCTTTCTAGTACACCAAGAATGCCTCTTGTGTAGGATAAAACTTTAAAATTCTTGGATTTGCTTTTAGATGTAAAATTCATTATTTTATTATAAAACTTAAATTTTATAGGTTATAGGCATTGCTCAGTTCATCAACCACTTAAAAACTTTACTAGTTAGTTTACCCATAACCAAACCAAATTTTAATTTCCTATTAAGTAAAAATTTTCAAAAAAATTAAGTTGTTGCAACACATGCACATATAAGTCACCAATTAAAGAAATTCTGTAACATTTTTAATTTTTTATTTATCACTGTCAACAATAAAATTAATAAAAAAAACTCAGAAACCAAATGAATATGATAATAACCAATCACAATTTTATTTTTTTCAAATAATTAGTTGGGACTTTAACATTTGCAAAGCATGAAAACTAAGAAAAGTTGTTCTTGATCCTAGGTCACAAAGACCTTTAAACATAGAAGAACACTAATTAAATAATTATTATAACTACTATTAACGTAATTATAAAATAATTTTTAATATTATTTTAAATTTCATAGCATATTTTATTTATGTTATAAACCTTTCTTTTTTTTTAATATTAAAATTGTTAAATTGGACTTTAAATAATATTGAGTGTTTTTATATAAAAAAATAACTATAATTAAATAATTTCTATAATTACTATCAACACATAATTATCAAATGGTTTTTTAAATGTATGAAAATGTTTTAAATTTCTTATTTTTATAACTATCAAATATCTTTTAAATTATCATCATTTATATTTATTACTATTATTATAGTTTATTATTTTTTATAGTGATATTTACTTTAATATAATTACTATAGTTAATTAATGGTGATGCATAACGTTAATCATTTAAAATGTAAAAGAAACTTTCTATTTTTAGAAGTTTTGTTTAAGCAATTTATTATTGTGCCCTCACTTTAGATTTCAAAGTTCACTTTCACTACCTTACTTTTATATATACTAATCTTCTACCCCGTGCGATGCACAGTGCAATTTTAATTGTGTTGGTGATATTGAGGTTTTTTATTAAAATAGGGTGGATAACATATATATGCAAATAATTGCATATTAATATATAGTAAAATATTTACATTCGTATATAAATGATATTTATTTGAAATTAATTAGAAAAAATTCAAGTGGTAAATGTTTGATTCTCCTTAAGCAAGGTATTGAGTTTGAGTCTTGTAGATGGAAAACATCTTCACGGGGAGAGCTAGTCCCACCATGATGTACGTGGATGTTCCTGACTTAAACATGATTGCCTTTTTTCAGCATCTTCAAGGTATTGAGTTTCCTTAAGCAAAGTAAGTAGAGCACCATAATCAAATAATTAATATAACAAAAATTGTACTTTTTTCAATATTGAAAAATATAAAAATAGATTCCCATTAACATAATTACTAATATTAAAGTATTATTATAATAATAGTGATATTTACATTGATATAATTGCTATAATTAATTAATGATGATTCATAATATTAATTATTTGAAATGTAAATGTGACTTTCTATTTTTAGAAGTTTTATTAAAGTGAATTTACTATTATGTCCTCATTTTAGATTTCATGGGTTGATTTAACTACCTTACTTTTATATATATATATAAAGATAAAGAAAAGATAAAGATGTTTATATATTAGAGGAGTGCTAGGAACACACTCTTTTGAACACTCTCTCAAACACACTCCATGTGATTGGTTAAAATTCACATGGGTCCCACCAAATTCGTGGGTCCCACTCCCAAGTGGTGGGACCCATGTGGATTTTAACCAATCACATGGAGTGTGTTAGAAAGAGTGTTCAAAAGAGTGTGTTCCTAGCATTCCTCTTATATATTATATACATAGTATTTTATAATTGTGACCATATTTTTGGATATTTTTTAATTGAGTTAAAATTTATATTTGAAATCGATACTTTTTGTTCGATTGTTTTTCATAATTAATTTTAATATTAAAATTTTTATTTTTTATTTTACTAGTTTATTAGAAAAATTATTTTTAAGAGAAAACATATTTTACTTAACTAAAAGGTGGTTAAATGGGTATGAGATGCAAATACATAGATACCCTTCCAGAAATGAATAAGAACATTAAAGTTTTATAATACACACACGTCTTTTTCATAAATATAAGTGTGCATGGTATTATTCTACCTTATTTAAATCTTATTGGTTGCTGTTCTGTCCCTATTTTTCATCCACTATAATTGTGACAAATTATTAAACAAGAAATTAATTTGAAATATATGATGAGATAACATTGATTGTCATCTGATTAATGATCTTGAGTTCAACTACAAGTGGTGATAAAAAAATAACATACTTGTAATGATTTTATTATCTAATATCATGTTAATATTTTATAAATATATTAATTTTAAATTAATTTTTATGTCTCATATTGTTCTTTTTTATATGATTTTATATTTATATTAATAAATATAAATTTTAATAAAAAATATTTGTTATTATTTCGTAATTTTATCACTTTTATCTAATATTTATGGTCTATTTAAAAAATAAAAAACACATCCAATTTAAATTGGATAAGATTTAAAATAATTAAAATCGATTAAATGATAAAATGATAAAATCACAATGATTGGATCAAATGATTTTTTTTTTATTTTAAAACCAAACCAAATTGAATCCCGAACACCCCTAATTAAGAGGATACTCTAAAATAAAAATTATTGGCTACTCAAACTATGGCCTAACATTCATAAACCACAGCACGGGGAATTATTTCTAAGAGAAGTTGTGTTTATACCATAAACTTATACGAAAATCTCATACAACAATGACAGAGAAAGAGAGAAATAAGTGAGGTGTGTAGAATGTAAATTGATGATGTGACAAAAAGAAATAGAGAAAAAAATATATTGTAAAACTAGAAAAAAATTTGTGTAAGTTGAATCCTCCTCGATCTATATATATGGGCAATTTTAGGATAGACTCTTTAAGTTTGGGTCTACCGTAGACCTCAACACTTTATTACTATAAAAGTAAATTTAAATTAATAAAATATATTATTAACTATTTTAATATTAAATTTATATTATTTTTAGTAAAGGTCTACCGTAGACCAAAAATGGAAGTTCATCCTAAAATATATTTCCCTATATATGTGTGTTAATTATATTATATGAATAGTATATATCTATATGGAAAGATAAACTTACAGTATATGATATCCAGTGGGCCTATTTTTGTTTGAGATGAAATTAGGGTCAAATTAATTTTGATACGTTTATAAAATCAATAAAGGGATTTATAATGTAATAATATGATGTAAGATTTTAGGAATCACGTTATATGTAAGTGATTTAAAATCAATTCAAGCAGAATTGATTATCACTATTTTTTTTTATGATTCGATTATCACTATTTATAACAGGAAATCAAACAAATACTTAGGGCCAGTTTGGATGAAACTTGTGCAGAAGTACTTTTAGGTGAAAAAAAATAGAATGAATCAAAGAGGTTAGATGCATTTAACTTCTCATCAATAAATTGAAATTATAGTCTTTGTAGCTCAACTACTCCAAAAGTTCTCTCATTTCAACTTATATGGGGAAATTAAATACATTTAACCTCTTTGATTCATTCTATTTTTTTTCCACATAGCAATATTTCTGCATAAGTTTCATCCAAACTGAGCCTTAATGGCTAATTTACATGAAATTATATAAATCTTATTAATTACTTTGGACATGGAAAAAGGATTTAAAAGAAAATATCTTCCAGTATCGACACCATACAGCAGAAAATTTTGTAATCATTAAGAAAACAAAATCAATTAATTATATATTATATGCATAAGGGTTACAGTACCTAATTGATCATGAGTTTTTTGTCCTTTCTGTTTTTGGTGAGAGACATTCATGATTTTTATCATTTCGGATTCGACTTGATTAATTTTGGGATAGAAACTTGAATATAGATTGAAATTGTATTTCAAATGACAATAAAATTCGAAAAAAATATGTATTGGGACGTAGAAAATTTTCATATTAAAGGCCAAATATAATAATAAAAATTCTCGTAAAAAGAGTTTCATAATAAAATATTATAATTTTTTAAAGAAAAACTGATGCAAATCTTTGCTAATATAAATTACTCAATTTTTTTAAATCACCCATATTGGGTGTGTTTGGTAAAACTGACTGATAAACTAGCTACTAGTTGATGAGCTTATAAGTTATCTTATTCAATTAAAAGTGTTTGATAAAATTAGATGATAAACTAGGTAATAAATGTGAAATGACATAAAAAGAAAATAAATAGAAAATTGTATTAAAATATAAGGGATAAAATGGAAGAAAAATAAATAAGCTGTAAGCTAGAAACTCCTAGAATAAGCTAGTAGCTTATGCCTTACCAAACACTTCTATGTTGGTAAAATTAGCTTATAACCTTGTCAAATAAGTTAGTAGCTAGTTTAGTGGTCTTACCAAAAATTTGCTGTTTCTAGCATTTCCAATTTTTCCTTTGTAAAATTTCAGAAAACAGGAAATAGAGTGAAAACAGGAAATGGAAACAGGAAATGTTTTCGTAAACCAAACAGACCCTTAGCTAGCTAATTTGATTGAAGGTGTTTGAAAAAATTAGGTGAAATGACATAAAATGACATCATTAATTATTAAATAATTAATGATGATGGGAGATAGTTGAAGGATAAACTTGTAATAAATTAGTAACTACCTAAAAAGACTACTTTACCAAACATAACTAAAATGATTCCAACTACTAATTTTAATTTCCGATTAGCTAAAATAGCTTACGAAACATACTCTAATCTCATGTTTCATTTTGGGTGATGTGTTAGGATTAGGCATCTTAACGAACAAGGCGGACACTAGTTATATACTACTTGCCACATGCATTCGCAGATAAAAATCTGTCCCCGTACCGTGACCATTGTCTCATAATTGCACAGATAATAACCCATTAATTAAGGGTTTCAAATAAATTTATGATATTTGTGGTATTTATAAATATTAGTAAATATCTACAGAGTTGGTTCAACTTATACGTTTGATTCCCCTTAAGTAAGGTGTCAGATTCGAGTATTAAGAATGAAAAATATCTTTGTGGGAAGAATTAGTTTCACCATAGTGTGAATATTTCTGACTCAATCAGTATTGTCTCCTATGAAAAATACCTATGATTTTAATAAAAAAATAAATATATGTTAATATTGTTTGAAAATGAAAAATAAATAAAAATTTTTCTTTTTATAAAAATAAAAAGTTACATATATAGTTCAGGTACAACTCTAATGAGTTAGGGTTAGACCCCAACATCATTTCTCTCTAAAAATGACATCAAGGTTAGGTATTTTCCCTCTCTTCATGATTTTTTTGTTTTATCTATTATACATCACAACAAGAATGTGTTGAATTAGACGTGAAAACATAGACACGGCCATGAGCCGTCGCTACGTCATCGCTACAATATTAAATGCGCAGCTCAACACGTAGCTGAGCAATTAATACTCTGTGACGGCCTGGTCGTCGCTACGTTTCGCACTGACCGTTGCTACGCTAAAAAACTAATTTTTTTTCCTAAAAATTAAAAAAATAAATGTAGTGACGGCTTAGCCATCGCTAAGTTTTTAAATTTAGCGCATCAAAGCTATTTTTAACATAGCGACGACCTTTAGCGACTATCAGGTCGTCGCTACGTTTAAAACTAACGCGTACAAAACCCTTTCCCCCTTCCCCTCTTCTTCTTCCTCCTTCCTCTTCTTTCCTCCTCTCCGACCATCCTTATTTCTCTCCCTCTTCCTCTTTCATTTTCAAAATCTCACCGGTTAAACACCACACCTCCTTTATAGGTTCATCTTGAACCGATCAGAATCTCAAATAGTTGCCCCTAGCTAGGTCCCTTTGCACTTCCTTCCCTCTTCCTCCTCCGGCATCCACCACCATCTGCTGTCCAGCCTCCTTTGCCAGCCACCAGTAAGTTTTACAGTTTTAATTAGTTTTAGTTGTTTATATGATTAGTTATAATTAGTTTTAATTGTTTATATTATTAGTTATAGTTAGTTTTAATTATTTATATGATTAATTATAATTAGTTTTAATTGTTTACATAATTAGTTATAATATTAGTTTTAGGGTTTAAGATATAGTTTTAATATAGTTTAAATTAGTAAAGTTAGTTATATAGGTATTTAATTATATAGGTAGTTATTTAGTAATTATTAGTAGTAATTAATTATTCACAAATAAATTATTAGTAATTTATAGGTTTGTTGTTTAATATTTAATTTAACACTATTAAAATTAGGTAAATATGCCTCGTATGCGTGGTAGAGGTGGATAGAAGGTTCCACCTATTAAAGGGAGGTCCATCCCTCCAGGCGAGCTGCCAGAGCAGCCATTTGCTTCAGCGCCTCCGTCAGCATGCGTCCAGTCTTCTTCTTCCTCCCCACCTTCCGGTCAACCTACTGCATCTGACCAACCAACATTCGACTGAATGAGGTTCATCCTTACACCGGGATAGCATGAGATCCCTATCGAGGTGGAGGAGGAGCTTCCACATATATCTGAGCCCGAGATGGACGCTCAGGCTGGAATTGATGAGGAGGCTGACCCCGAGTTTGATGAGGAGCCTATTCGGTACCAGGGTGCCAGCTCCAGTAGACCTCATGAGGTAGATCCTCACGGTAGGGTTATTATCCGACCTTTTGGCAGGGGGTGAGTTTGTTTATTTATTTTTTACTTCTTTTGAATTGATAATATTGAATCTTTATTTTTTTTAACAACAAATATTGAATTTGTTTATTTGCAGTTGGGTGCCTAACAACCCACCCATCTCAGTTATTGGTCATGCGATTCGATCATAGTTCTGGGGTCTTCACTACCTGTGGGAGGTCAATCCGCAGGATGTAAGGGACAAGTGGTGGGCCAAGTTTACGGTAAATAAAATGTCTTCCCTTTTTTTTTCTTAAGTTATGCCATTTTCTAATAACTTACTATAATTTTTTTGCAGAGCAAAGTTACTTGGGACCCTTTTGATGAGGCCCAAATTAAGAAGGTATATGAGCAGAGGATTGTCTGTCGCCTTCGAGATATGATGAACAAGGCCCGGAGGGCTGGGAGGAGGCCCACTTGGTGTTGTGAGTAGGTTTGGGAGGGTCTTTTGGCCTACTGAGCCTCTGATGAGTTCAAGGGGAAGTCCGTTCGTAATAAGAGCAATAAGGCTTCTTTTCGCGGGGGAAGCAGTCCACACCACGGGCCGTAAGGCCCACCTTGAGGTGGCGTTGGATATGGTATGTATAAACAGACACCCTTCTGTATTATTTTTGTATTGTTATTAAAATAATTAATTTATAGGCTCGACAGTTTGGGCGGGAGGTAGAGCCCGATGAGTTTTTTGTCGCCACCCACATAAAAAAAGGAGTGGTGGCTGGGTAGATGACTGAGCGCGGTCCACATGTGTAAGTCCAACATTGTGCTTATCAGTGTTTTTTTATGTAATTTCATATATTTGCAATTGAATATATAACTAACTAATTATACGTTTACCACCCATGATTTTTTTATTATGTTTTTTTATACATTTATTGTATTATGTTTGAACATTCTTTGTATATATACTTTATATATTTTCATCTGTTGGTGCATTTATATAATATTTAATATTTTTTTATAATTTTAAAATTAAGAAATATTAAAAAAAATAAATAATAATAAACTTAATTTTAAAAAAATATTATCATCATTAGCGACAGTTATGGCCGTCACTAGTAAAATATAAAAAATAATATAATAAGTTGTGACGGCTATGGCCGTCGCTAGGTTGTGACGGCTTAGCGACATTCATTGATCCCTTCACTTAGTAACGACCTTTAACTTAGCGATGGCTTGAACGACGGTCTGGAAGAAGCTACGTAGCAACGACTTATTTTGCTCGTTGCTATTGTATTAACGACGAGCATTTTAGTGACGTCCATTAGGTTGTCGCTAAAAGGATTATATTGACGGTTTTTCACTTGTAGCGACGACTAAAGCGGTTGCTAATAGAAATTTTCTTGTAGTGCATGTTACAATTATATTACGGTTTTAGATCAACTTTATCTTTAATATTAGGGGTTTGAATGATGAAGTTGTCACTATGAGGATTATTCGAGAGTACAACTATATATATCTATGGAGATTTCTGTTTTAAAAATAAGAAAAAAATTAGACACATTACAACTTACATTTTCTTCTTGCTTTTTCTTAATATTTTGAATTTGGTTAATTTATGAGTTTGTTGATTTTTATATTTTAATTTGTTTACATTAATTTATAAATATTTTACTCTTTTTTGTACTTTTGGTTATGCTCTAAAATTTATACTATAATTTTTTATTTATATATATTAACTTATTTTTTTAAAAAAAGTTTTGTTTTAACATATCTATACCTATAAGTTTTTTTAATTATTATCGTATCGTGTATCCATATCCATACTGGGTTTAACCACGAGTATCCTCTATGAGAGACCATCCTATTCGAGTTGGGAATATCCACATCATGGTAAGGCTAGCTCTCCCCGCGGAGATTTTTAATTTCCATCGACAAGTATATATAATTATACTATAATCTACAAATTTGTATCCTCCACGGTATATAAGTATCCATGTGCAACAACATAGCAATCCAAAATCTACAAATTTCAATGAGTATATATGTGAATATGAATTATTAATTCCAATAATTTCATTGTTTACAGTTGATTGTTATTCATTTTGGTGTTGATTCAACTTTTGCCTTATTCGCCTTCACTTTCTTAAAACTATGCACGAATTATCTGTCACCCGGAACAAATCTTCTGATAAGGCTATTTTATTATATACCATCTTCATCAACACCGTCATTATCATCTCAATCATTATCATTATAATCAACAATTTGTTTATTAGTTACATGTACTTACCTCTTATATTATATAAATAAATAGTATACAGATATATATATATATATATATATATATATATATATAGTTTGCTCCTCACACAATTATATGAATGCAAATAATTTAAAACATAAACTTTATGAAGCTTGTTTTGTTTAACCAGTAATTAATATATATTTTAATTGCATAGCCACCACCGCATCATCCTTCTCGGGATTTTTGTTCTGTTCCTATGTGCACTGATGATCATTGTATGGCCCCAGCAAATAGACCCAATAATTTGCTTCACATGCATGGAGATTTTAAACATACCATCACTATCGCCTCCTAATTAAAAAATACAATATGCTTGGAAATATTTAATGATTGAGAAGACTTAGTGTGCACATGGAGCAAATGGTGTTTCAATTCTTTGAAGATCATCGATGACTTACTCCTCATAACTCCATAACTTTGTCCTTGCGTATGAATAAGCAAATCCTAATATTTAAATCACACACCGTTTCTGCTATAATACAGACATCCCTCATTAATGACATCAAATATTCATGAAGCTTTAATTTCTTCCAATAGACAAGATATATACATAGCTTGTAAAATTTTAATTAGCCTTTTTGCCAGGTAATTGGAGAAATTATATATACATATATGTGCTGAAAGGGAAAAGGGATCACTGTCAAAGCACCTTGCTTGATGCTAAGCTAATTAGTAATTATCAAATGAAAATTTAATTTTATTGGTGTGTAGCGAATTTTCACTATTTTTCCTTGGTACAACAACATATGTATCTTTTATGTGAGACATATATGGGTCTTGAGTATTTAACACAGACATAATTGAACTTTAAGATCACGGATCAGGTGAAACAATTTCTTACCGATTGATCCACGTGCTCGGTGTTAATTCACTTTAAAAGAAAACCGAAGAAATGAAAAACCTTGTTTCTGTGGTGGGGGGATGATTCTCCAGAACAAGTTCTTGTACGTGAATGATGCTTTGTTTTGTTTTCAAAATTTTCTCTCTCGGTCATTTCTGTCATGTCTTTGTGAATAACTGAATACCACCCCTGTCTGTCTCCTTTTTTTTATCTTTGCTATATATATTTTCACTTTCAGCATCATCAGTACATGAAGATGCCCACTGAGGGACCCTTATCTGGTGAGAGACACAGGCCCACGCTAAGGCCATTCACACAGAATCCTCTAGTTTTAAATAAATAAATTAGTACAATTTGTGTCACTTCCCAATACACATCAATACAATAAAATATCCTCTTCTATAAGATTGGATGATTAATCCATTTTCATTTTTCACTGTGTCCGTACGATAACTGTTAATTAACAAGTTCTTTTTGTGGACTTTATTGAAATATATAACTTGAATTTCTTAACTTTAGTCGGTGGTGGTGTGTGCCATAAATTAGCTGTGTGGTTTTTTTTGCCTATTTGTGTGCACTGTAACTGTTTGGTTCTGTGTGCAAATGAGTGGGGTTTTGAAAGAGGTAAATGAAAGGAAGACAAGTGTAGGTTGTTGTGTTGAGTCATTGAGGTCAAGTTATTCAAAAAGTGAAAACAATCTCTATCTTTAAGGAGACAGTGACAGACACCCATTTAAGAAATAGGGTCCCTGGTGTTTTGATACTGAGAGAAAAAGCTCAATGGATTCTCAATTTGAAAAAGGATCTACCAAAAAGCTTACTGTGTAAAAAAGATGCAGAGAACAAATCCCGGACATCCCAAACATATTTTGATCGACTCACACACACGCTCCATCAACTTAATGCTGTGGTAATAAATCCTTATAGACAAATATAAAGAATGCAGTAGTCAATTGTATATAAACAATAAGTCACAGGCTACAGATCCATATAATAACTGAAGAATTTTGTAAGAAGAGAACAAGCCTTATTCTGCTGTAGTGTCTCTGTGTTTGATGAACAAAATGATGGAGGAAGAAGCTGGAATCAATCACAAATATTATACTGTAATATATACTACTGATTTTTCTTTTAGACACATATACAATATCAAAAGAAAGAAAGTTTTTTTCTTTTAAAAAAGAAGAAATTTACATCACACACACCTGTGGTCAGAAGCACTCACAAGAAACTTCTGACCTAGTTCATATTGGAAAGTTGGCATCTTTGTCTCTTTTTGGTTGAGTTGAAGTTTCCTCATTTTACGTACAGGTTACAGGGTTTGTCCAAAAGCCACTGAAAATCTCTGCAGATCCTTGGTATATATATCTGAAAGTTGAAAAGCTGGTTGGTGCTGTTGGCTATGGTGCCAACTAGTACATGACTCATCTGTTATGAAGCTTGTTTCTGGTTTAACCTCACTGTAGATGGATTGAGAGGTTTGATTCTGCACTGTGTTTCCCAGAAGAAATGGGGGGTGTTGAGATATTCAGACCATTTTATGTCTTCTTGTTCTGTTTGTAAGGGTACATGATGAGAGTCTTTATTATTAACCTTCACAGACTCTGCCAGCCCCCATGTTAGAGTGCTGTTGTCAAAGAAGTTTGTGTTGTTTTGTAACTGGATATTGTTACTGTTCCCATTGCTTTTGTTACTGAAGTTATTTGCTTCCCAGTTGTGAACCCCATCAGAGGATATGGAAGAAGGATTGTTATTAGACTGGAGAGTACTAATGGTGGACTTTACATGTGTTGGAGTTGGGAAAATTGAGCTTGACACAGAATGGAGCATGGTAGAGGTTATGGTAGAATTGAGGTCTGACATAACTTGGGAAGAAGTGGTGTTTGGTATGAAACAAAGAGAGGTGTTGGGATTTGGAGAGAGTCCCATGTTTGATCCATAGTTCAAGTGCTGGAAAGAAAAGTATCCTGCCATATCAGATGGTCTGCAACTGGTGGTGATGGAACTATCATGGCAGGTACCATACCTATCTAGGAATAATTCCTGGGTAGGTGGTGTTGTGCTGGTCAAATTACTGCTACTACTGTTGCTGTTGTTGATCTTGGAGGTAGTAGAAACTTCTAGTGGGTATCTCTCTGCAGGCATGGAAGTTGGTTTGGGATTTGCTGCCTCAACCAAACTCATCACTTCATTGGATCCAACTGAGGCTTTCTGATTGCTTTTGTCAGCTATGGGTGGCTTTTCCTTAATGTCATTCTCAATCTCAGAGAGTGGTTTGTGGGTGTTTGGGTCAATGCCTCTTTGCCTCAGCTTCTTCTTGAGACAGGAATTCCATAGATTCTTAATCTCATTGTCAGTTCTTCCTGGTAACTGTGCTGCAATCTGAGACCACCTGATCAAAAGCAAGCACATAAAAAACCATAAAAAACAAGAACTAGAAATGAATGATTTAATCTGAAACTGAAAGGCTAAACTAAAAGTCAAAAGTAATATATAATAAAAAAAAAGGACCTTATGAAATAGTTATATATATATACCTGTTACCAAGGACTGCATGGAGTTCAATGATCAAATTCTCTTCTTGCTGAGAGAATGCTCCTCTCTTCAAATCAGGTCTCAGGTAATTTATCCACCTTAACCTGCAGCTCTTCCCACACCTCTGCAAGCCTGGCATGTACCATACACAGTACAAAGGTTAAAACTTTCAAGGACTATATATCATGTCATGTTGTCCTTCATTGTGCATAATAACACTGAAGAAATTAATATCAATGAATGGAATGGAAGAATATGTATATTGGTTATTGCAACAAAGAAATATATACACAGTACTACTACTAACTTACCAGCTAGTTTTGGGACAGAGCTCCAACATCCATGACCATGTTTGGTGATATAATTCAAAAGCTTCTCATCTTCCTCTGGAGACCAGAGGCCTTTTCTTAACTTCTGCTTATAGCAGCAAGAGTGTCTTCCCATGTGTACGTCAAATCTAATCTTATCTTGAACCACCAATGCTTTGGAATCACTCTAACTCTTTTTAAAGCAGCAAATTAAACTCTTGTGTCCAAACCTACGTGGACTCTCTAGAAGATTGAATAGCTATAGGAAACTAGAAGAAGGTTTGGTGGGGGTAAGGGGAAGTAGTGTTTTTAAAGAGGCCTTTAGTTGAATTGAACAGGTTTTGGCTTAGACAATGAAGTTGAGAAAATAAAATGGCAGCTTGAAAGGGAATCAAATAAATAGGAGGAGCCTTACAGAAGAGAAAGTTGTACTCAAGAGGTGATTGGACAGTGCCAATTTTCTTTTTTTTTTTTTATATCTGACTTTCCTGAACTGGTCTCTTCTCTTCTGCCTTCTTCACGGGACAAACAATCCACATAATCACATGGGTCCCACCAGCTTCCTCATCATGTTTGGACGGTCCTGATGATGCCACTGTTCCTATCCATTGGATGGTACCGCACAGAATTATTTTGTTTGACTTTTATATATGTACAATATGTTCTGTAATGTAATGTCCCATGAATCAGAGTATTTTCTCAAATTTTAGCAGTAAAAAAAGTTCTCATCTTTGTATAGTAGTGAATCAGTTCTGAGTGATGGGTATGTACTAATTTTTGGTAACTAATTGCTACATATACAAAGCTAGCTAGGAAGGTTCTCACTTTAATTTCAATTTTTTCACCGACCATGGTGGTTAATTTAATTATGTGCCATGCTGCTTAGAGCTTAGATTCTTATATAGTGTGTTTGAATTTTGAAACTTCTCAAGTGTGACGAAATGTCCCCATTCCCACATGATATAATAGCAAGAGGAGAGAGAGGTAAAAAGAGAGCTATGTATGGAATTTAAAGGAGTGGCTTTGCTAGTCTAAACCTACTTCAAGAATAGTAAAAATGCAATTTGAATTAATCAGAAGATTTGAGAAGGACAAAATTCTGGTGGACAAGTAAGCACTGAGAGTAGTAAGGTTTGCAAAACAAAGTAAACTGCATTAATTTGATGATAACAGAAGCTTCTCTAGGTTCTTTTGTTCCCTTTGGTGATAATACTCAAAAATTTGAAAACTCTATGACCCTTTCCTTTTCTTGACTAACTTTTTTTCTGCCAGGTACCCTTTGGTAGAAAACTGCCCTTCTCTTCTTTTTGGCCTTTTTGGGATGATTTTTCAAAATCATGATCGTTTGGAAAAGTTTCATGATTTGGGAACAAGAACAAATGCAAAAATTACTTTTGACATCTGAGCAGGTTAAGGTCATATTTTTCTCCCCTTAGAAACGGATGGAAGTTCAACTAACTATCCGAATGATTCATCTTTTTTGCAATTTGAAAATTACGTGACTTTATAATTAAATGTGATTTTCTTCAATGTCAATTTTCTGACTTCATACGACTTCTTTGTTTGTGTGGAAGGATACTAAAACCGTTGGTTTTTTTAGGTAGGGTACTAAAACCAAAGTTAATAATAGAAATATACAACTGTACTTCCATATACAAATGCGACAATCACAATAATGCATTTGTCCCTTGTTTATTTTAATTGTAGCCTGCATTTTCTGCCTCTCAAATATATATAATATCAAAGGCACACAATTTTAATTTTCTGCCTCTCAAATATTACAAACCGCAGTTTAATTGCAATTGATCTGAGCTCTTGTTTATGTTGTTTGCTCAAAATATTTTCTTCAAGCTTAGCTTAATTAAATTGAAATTAAAAAAACATAAAAAGAAAAACCGACCAAAGAAGATACACAAATCTTACCAAGAGAGAATGTTGCTTCGAACAAAGGGGCTGCGTCACTTCAAAACACAACAGAATGGCAGACCAAAACTGAGTGCGGATTATACATCTAGGTGGTACCTATTGCATAGACATACAATAAAAAATTTTAACCGAATGATTATAGATAAAGTTAAAGGCTGTGTTGGGAAGAAAAGGTTCAACGGTTTTGGCCTAATAGTATAGTACCATTTCCCCCTCTATCTAGGACAAATCACAAAAGCAAAGGGAGAGATCAAATCTCACTACAATAAAATAGTGAATTAGTCACGACATTTTAACTACGTCCACAACATCGTCACTATTAACGTCGGCCAAGCCAACGCGACAGCCGACGTTAAAGATATCACCATTAAAAAAAATATATTTTTAATTTTTTATGTAGGTCGTCGCCTACTTAGTAGGCATAATAATTTTTTTAAAAATTTTTATTTAGCATCGGCTAGGCCGTCGCTAAAGGCAAAAAATTTTAGCGTCGGTCTTCGTTAAAGTTAGGGTTGGTCTGGCCGTCTCTAATTTTATTATTTTTTCCCATATATATATTATATTTTGCCACTATATATTACGACGAGACTTTTAGTGACGACTGATGGGCCGCTAGGCCGTCGCTAATTACAAAATAGTGACGGTTTTTCCCCTATAATTATTTTTTTAAAAAATATGTATCATCCATGGAAGATAATCTTCCGAATATTTAACATAGTTGCATATCTATGATTCAAATTAAAAATCACTATCCCTTACTAGTTGATCCACTTGTTCAGTGGTTCAAAAAGGTCACTCTAATATACATAAGGATCCAGAGAAAATTTAAGCATATATACACATGATATTAATGATCTATAATACTAGAGTATTAGTGCACCAAAAAATAATACTAGAGTATTAATACTAGTGTTGATATTAAAAAAATTAATGAGGAGTGACAATTTATCAGATAAGGTCAACTTTAAATTAATGGCCACTCTTTTAACATCGGTGGAAGATTCCCCGATATGCAAATAATAAAGAGGGGGGAGGGGGGGTTGGTTTCAAACTTTCAATTCTTGCATGTATGAACAGCAATGCTCTAGAGTCGTCTTCACTCTAGAGTTTGGCTACTAGACGAATCCAAAACTAAAAGAAAAGAAAATGTCCTCACCACATAGTTATATCAGGTACTAGTTATATAGCATGATGCGCATAGAAAGGTTGAATAGTAAAATAATAAATTCCTATGCTTGCTGATTAATTTAATAGGTACACCATTCCCAGAAGTGATAAAAGATAAAATATATTATTGTTCTTATAAAAATTACGTTGCCAAGAACTACCTACTCCACTAAATTAATTGTTCTCTTCGTTTCATTTTAGTTATTTTTTTTGAAAAATTATTTATTTCTTGTTTTTAAACTTTAAGATAATATTATTTTGGCAACTATATATGCCATTATCATTACTTAATAAAACAATAGGAGAGTTCACCAAAAAAACAATAGGAGAGATAATTTTGTAGAGATGAAAAAAACTAAAGAAGTAAAATGTATATTGTTTTCAACTATAGTGATTAGGATTTTAGATGCACGCATAATCTGGCGATAACAAGTGTGGATATATGCTTGGTTGTGCTCCTATAGTGGTTATGATAGCTTTGATAGTTGAGAATGATGGGATGCCTACAAAAACATTCTAATTTGATATTTAAGATATTAAGTTAGCATGTTTTAGAAAGATAAGATTAGATCATGTATCTGATCGGGCATGCCCTCTTGGATAACAACATTGTTCTTGAAGGGTTTTTTAAAGTGAAACAAATTAAGATAGTCATATCTCCGAGTGAAATGGCAATCAGAGAAATTTGTATCTCCTAGTAAAAGAAGGAAAAAAAAAGGGAAAATTGTATCTCTATAACTATAAGGATCAAATTGTGATTTGTAGTTCAAGATTCTCAAAGATCATTTTTAGCGATCGCTATGGGTCGTCGCTACACAAGGAAAAGCCGTCTCTACGGGCTGCGTAGCGACGACGTAGAAACGAACACGTGGACGTCGTTACAGAGCTCATCGTAAATACTAGTAGCGACGAGTAAAGTGAGTCATCGTTACGTAGAGACGATCTGACCGTCGCTGAAGTCGTCTCTAAAAACTGACAGCCGCTAAGAATATTATTCATTTTAATTTTTTTTATCTGGAGGCGATGGCCGTCTCTACAGGTCAATTTATTTTTTAAAATTAAATTTATTATTATTAATTTTAAAATTCTTAAAAACAATACTAAAAAAAAACACCACATATATATAATATACACATCATCTGTTAAAAAATAATACAATAAAACCATATAAAACATAATGAAAAAGAAATCAATGGCAGGGCGACGCTGGTGCTGTGGTGGGGGCGGCTCGTCCTATCATCCACCGGTATCGGTCATCCAGGGTGACATCATAATGGGGGTGCGGTTGGCCTGAGCCTGAGCTGAAGCCTGAGCGTCCAGCAACTGTTGCATCTGTCGTCGGAGTCGTCCTAACTCGTCCCTTCCTGTGGACAGTAGTATAAAAATAAATAATATATAAATT
Source organism: Sesbania bispinosa (assembly GCA_026901365.1). Classification (NCBI taxonomy): domain Eukaryota; kingdom Viridiplantae; phylum Streptophyta; class Magnoliopsida; order Fabales; family Fabaceae; genus Sesbania; species Sesbania bispinosa. The sequence goes on from QLOH01000894.1 coordinate 243,823, forward strand.
TAAAAAAGCTAATTACTAAGAAAACGTAAGTACTAATTACAATAGACATTATATAAAAAGTAAATAATTATATAAATTAAAAAAAAACTAATGACTCATTACTAATTACTAATAAATTAATAAAAAACTAAACTAATAATTACAAATAAATAATTAAACTATAATACAAATAAACCGAGATTGCCTATATAACATGAATAAATTAATAAAACAAATAAACCGAAATACAAAGAAAGTAATAAAGCATGAAGTACAAAGAAACTATTTACAATAAACTATTAAGTACCAAAGAAACTTACGGATAAATAAATAAATAATAAAAAAACCAAATACAAAAAATAACTAGTAATTACAAATAAACCTAATTCCTATATCACATTACTAAACTAATAAAATAATAAACTATTAATTACAAATAAATTGATTAAAGCTATAAAAAAACTTACTGTTACGACTCCGAATAAGGAATAACTCTGGAACGAGCTCTAACATCACCTACAGACAACTATTTTGAAACTGATCGATCAAAACAATCCTATGATGGAGGGGAACGTTTTTTAATCGGCCAGTTTTTCAAAATAAACAGGGTGAGGGGGGACATAAATAGGGGGGTGGCTGTATGAGAGGAAAAGGGAGTTTGGAAATGGAGGAAGGGGGGAGGGGGGATAGGTTTTAACGCGTCCATGTTTTTAACGTAGCGACGGTTATCGCTACGTTTTAAAAAAATGTGCATGCAAATTAAAAATTTATTTTTAATGTAGCGACAGTCTGTCGTCGCTACTGTCACTTCCTAGCGACGACTAAGCTGCCTCTAAGAATTAATTGCACTGAACAATGCATTTAGTGCTATAGCGATGCCATAGCGACAGCACGCGGCCGTCGCAAAAAGTCATTGCTGAAAACTAAATTTCTTGTAGTGGATAACAAAACTACATGGACGATTAAGGAGTGTTTGGAAGAGCTCATTTGAGCTTATCTTAAGCACTTATGTAACTATTTGGGTAGGCTTATAAAAGAGCTTATGAAATAGCTTGTGGAGAAATAAGTAAACTTCACTCTCTTCAATTTTCATCCACTTTTTTAAGAGCTTATTTATTAATTAAGTGCTTATCAAATAAGAGCTCATGTTATAAGCACTTACTTAATTAAGTATTTTCTAAATGGGGCCCTAAGCCAAGTTTGAGTTTTACCGTATACCCCCACACTTTAATTATTACTATAAAAAGTAAATTTAAATAATAAAATATATTATTAATTTTTTTAATATTAAATTTAATTATATTATTTATAGTAAAGGCCTACCGTAAACCAAAATATCTGTATATAATATTTTTTTCACTATATATTTCAAGAAACAATATAGTGTAACGATAATGCTTCTTCTTACTATCATGTAGGTTGCGGGTTTGATCCTCACAATTGATAAATCTAGGGAGAATTTTTTTTTAAAAAAAAATTATTAGCAACGACTTGGCCATTGCTAAAGGCTGACACTATGTTGTGACGGTCTTGGAACTAGCGTCGGTCTTTAGCGACGGCCATGACCGTCGCTACATAGCGTCGGCCGTAAAAACATCGTCGTTACTGTATTAATGACGATGTTTTTAACGATGATTGGTGGGTCGTCGCTAATTATGAAATAGCAACGAGTTTTCCCCCTTTTTGGCCATCGCTTAAATCCGATTTTTTTGGTAGTGTCTAAAATGCCCCTACTTTTTGAGTCCAAAAGTTTTACTCATCTTAAATTAGGGTGTCAATATTTATTCTAGAATTTTATGTAACTGAAAAAATAAGAATTTTATCTACTACTAGCAATGAAAATATAAAGAAATTTAATATATGCAAGAAACAAATCCTAAGAAAGAATGACTACGGATGCCTCCCATGGTAATCTCTCCGTCCCAAAAAACAAAAAAGACGATAAGGTTGCATGTTATCAAAGCCCTCATATAATTCATCAACTTGTAGAAGAATTTCCTAATTAAACAATTGAATAATTAGGAAAATTTTGGAAACTTAAACTTTTTACAAAGATATAAATTATACCAAACACACAAGAATATATTTAACTCAAAACATAAAAAAATAACTTGAAATATATAACAATCAGTATATTTTTTAAAAAAATGCTCAAATTTACACTATATTAAGTATAAATATATGTAGTTTAAACCCATGTGACTATGATATGAACATAACTAAGAAGAAGAGTATGTACATCAAGTACATAAAAAGGAAAGTACTTAATTACATAGTTTATCTACTCTTAAATAGGGTCTTAAATTTGTTCGTTGTGTAGGGGATATATGGTATAGAGATGAATTAGCACTAATTGAAATGGTTAATTAGTTTTTTCTTTTGAAAAAATTTACACATTTACATGTACTAATTGAAGTATAGTAACTACTAACTAGTAATCAAAGGACATGCAATTGAGCGCGTTAATTATAAATTAAACAATTCCATTGTCCTTGTTGGATGGCACAATATTCTCTGCAAGTTATTCGTGTCCAAACTAGTAATTTGTCTTCAAGTGCTTAATTCTTCCACCAACACGTTCTGAACTCTCAAGTACCATCACCTATCAATAATAGAAAAAAATAAATAAATTTAATATTGGCACCTTTCTATGATAGCTAGCCTGTCTCTTGGTTCTGACCTTCCATGGCCTTAGCCATGTCCTAATTCAATTTTCAACCATCCAATTGGACATTTGATTCATAAATAAAACCTTCAATTGGAGATGCTTGTAATCTCCGCACCTCATCATGCCTTAGCCTTATCTTATAAATATTTCCCATATGAGCTGTTTAGCTAAGTCAAACTCCAAACATCGTAAAATGTTTATATTTTCCATTTCTTGCTGCCTCTTTACGTTAATAATATGTGTCGGCTTCGTTGTCATTTGTATATTTGTGACGATATATATAATCAATTGGATCATATAATTAGTCACCAAGATGAAGTTAGTCAGCTACGTACGTAATTTGAACCAATGGCTTATAGTCATCTTTTTCCTCATTTTTTTCTTTAATTGCAATCAAATATTGATGTCTCTGTTTATGGGAATCAAACTCTGACTGCAAATGATTGGAACTATGAAACAGCAATATTTTAATTAACACAAACCAAATAAAACTTGATTTCTTAGTATGCAGATATAATATAAATGTTCACTATAAAAGCCTAAATAATTGAAGGGAATTCCGGATGAAATACTCATGTCCAGAGTCTAGTCAAATAGCTTCTTCAGGGTAATCTACTCTCATGATTCTATGGTCTTGTAGCTAGTAATCTATTTTAATTTTACATGAATCCTTGGTAGAAGTTACTATCAATAGCGTTTGTCCAGATTCATGTTTGAAGTGTGATTTTAGAGTAATTCAAACACACACTAAAGTAAATATTTTCAGCTAGACATAGGATAAGGTGGAAATTTCATCTTTTTTTTGGGTTATAAAATTGAGCCTCAGTCACATAAGGTAAGAGCCAAGTTAAAAGTTATCTAAAGTTGTGTTAAACCATTGTGATAATCAGAGAGGGAGACAGTGGTTGAGACAAATCCAATCCGATATCACTTGTACATTTTGCTGTGTATTTGTCTCCCAAGTTGCTGAGCTGGGATTCCTTTGGGAAATTTGAATATGTATGGAGCCCCCTGTCCCCCAGTTTAATTTTCTGCATCAAAGGAAAATTGCATAAGAAAAAGAATTAATTGAGTTGTGTGGCATTATTGTCAATGGGAATATGTTATATTAATCTTGGTAGGCCATGCCGAAAATTAAGCTTTTATTTAGGTCCAATGCATAGTGCCACAAATGAAGATTAAGGAAGGATTAAAGCCCCCTTGTGTTGATTATTGAACAATTCTTTATTTTTTTTTGGGGTTTCAATTTGCTTCAAATTTGTCGAGAAAATCATTGATTACTAATGTTGAATAAAACAGCAATAATCTTGTCCTTGCTAGGTGCCCTCTTCCCTTAATCAACACGGTCCTAGCAATTATTCACAAAACGCCCTCCGCAATTGACATATTGAAACCCACTTGGTCTTGGTCCAATTTTGTTCCAAGTACCTAAAAAAATTATTAATTTTTGCCAAATTAAAAAAGATCAATACATAAAGTCCAGTATTTTACTATTCAAAAGCTGAATTTATTACAGGCACTAAATAAAAACATAGACAGTTCAGACTTCAGAACAATTGGTAACAACCATTCTTTAGCTTCATTTACAGAGCTAAAATGTCTATTAATTGATCTTTTTATTCTCTATTGATTACATATAGCTGAAGTATATATAATTTGGTTTAAGAAATGATGTAAACTTTACTGGAACTGGTGTGCTGCCAAGTTGAGGCATATATTCTGCAAAGGCTATCTTGTCACGTGGGAAGGTTTAATTGATATGAGTTAGTACTAGTAAGGATGGCATCCAAGTAAAGCAAAAGTTATGATTTAAAAAGGGTTATATAACTATAATGTTGATGGGAAATTTGTGAAGTGAAATTCATGAAGGGAGAGATTTGGAAGATCATAATGGGTATTTGAATGAGAGGGAGACATAATCCACATGCTCTTGAAAAACAGAGATGCTTCTGCATTATCCTTAAAACCGTCTTTTCCTAATCTAATTTAATTCAATTCTAAAACGGACAACTAATTGACAAGAAAGGGCAATCTCATTATTTCACTAGATAATTTTTCTTTACTTTGTTGCAATAGTTATCCTTTATTTACAACTGTTTGATTAAAATAAGCTACATGCTACTGTATAAATAGTTGCAAGTTGCAACAACCATCAAGGTTAGTTTGCAAAATTTGGTCTCTGTCAAAATTCCCACCAAATCTATCTTTTGGAACCCAGGGGATTGCACCCAAAATACATATTAATAAGTGTTACCGATAAAAATGTTAATTAGAGATTAATTGGTTGGTTAGGAAATTAATTAGGAATTAATTGTTTACCTTGGTTATATAAGCCTACATTTCTATTGTAAATTTAACACTTCTATTTTATTATCAATATAGAATTTCACCTTTTCATCTCTAATTTATTTTCTTTTCTCTATGAACCATGAATTTCAATATTAAGAGCTCATTACTTTACTCTTAAATGCTTAAATTAGGCATTTCTTCCCTAAATTTTGAAAAATTACACTTTCTTTTGATTAATACATACTACATTTTAAACCATTGTAATGTAAACAAGCGTTTTAGGACTTCCTCCCCTATCTTCATTTAGGGTTTATTTGGTTAATAAAAAAGAGGGAAAGAAATAGGAAGGAAAATAAGAAAAAAGTGAAATGATTTTTAGGTTGTTTAGAATGATGAAAAATAAAGAATAATGAGAGAAAAGAAATATAAAGTAAAGAAGATTGTATTAAATTCAATGAGAGTTTTTCAGGCACTGTTTTTTTTCTGACCAAATGAAAAAAAATGAAATTCATATTTTTTATTTTCCCAACTTTCCAATCCGCTGATAGTGAAACAAAGGGTTGACTCATTAAAACAAACTTTAAAATAAGACCTTTTAAATTAATAAAAATGATTTACTAAAATTATTATATTTTCATTTAAAACTTATTTTTCAAGAAATGTTGCTGGATACGATCATACGATAGAGCTTCCACGAAAAAAATCACTAACTGCTGGCATAATTTCTGTCAATTAAGATAGTCCATTATTTTATTTGACAAAAAGTAAGAAGCCAACGAAACATTCGTATGAGATTCGAACCTATATATTCTTTCCAAAAAACATTATTCTTATTTTTCCACTGTTTTTAGATATAAAATTACTTTTATTAGTGTTTATAAGAAAAGAAAATATTATATTAAAATATAGTCCTATTTTTAGGAAAAAAATTATTTAATTACTCTTAATATTATTTATTAATTAATTTCCATTTTTAAATTTTTAAAAATATATTAATAAGTTGAAATATTTTTTATATTTATTCTTTTTTTTTTGGACAAAGACTTGAGCCACTTTATATTTGGGCCAGCCCTTCTGTGAAGTTTTAAGGCATAAATATAGAGAAAAAAATGGTTGATAGAATTATTTATAGTTGTACTCACCACCCAAAATAGTGACCATATATATAGAATCCCCAAATCATTAACATTGCAAGCAGAGACATTCTATAACAATTTTTTTTTTTAAGAAAAGGGATTTCAACAGTTTATGTGCTTGTGATTTAAGATTAGAAACAGAATATCTTCCTTAGTTAAGTACTTAGGAAGTTCCTATGACTCAGTATCAGTAGTACAACCAGAATTTGTGGCCGGCCAGGTTCCACCTTCATTTGTTGGATACTTGAAGCTAGCAAGGGTCACAAAAGTTCCAATATGAGTTGAGAAAACCTCAAATTATCCTCATAAATTGGCCCATTAAGGCTGGTTGGAAACACAAGCACATGCATATTTCATAACTTCTACTTAACAACAACTTAATTATCTTTTGTCATGTCAAAGCAATAAGCGATCATGACAAAAACATCAGTGTCTCTTTCATGACGTTGCTTTCAATATATAGAACATTCATCAATACCTAATAAATAGTCATTATTAAGTTAATTAAACTCAACAAATTTATCATTCCTAGTTGTTCACTGGGAATGGGATTAGTTCAGAAATTGAGAGAGGAAGAGGAAGAAGACCCAATAAACAGAGGAAATTAAATTAATTAGCTTCAATATAGTAAGGAGAAATTATAAGAGTTTTTATGGCATATGTATAAGCCCACCAGAAAAAGCCTTAACCCCCAATCAATTATCAAAAGCTTTGTCTGGTTGAAATGTTGCTTTGTACCCCATCCTTGAATAATTACATTTTCACTTTTGCTTTGTAGTGGGAAATGATAGTCAACTTTATTGCTACATTTGCATCATTGGAGAGAGCTTATGCCTGTTCATCAACTATTTGAGATTCTAATAAGCATTTGCTACAAGAATTGAGTCTTCTCAATCAATCTTATTTCAGGTCTTGTGTTCAGCTCATGGAATGCATAACAGAATTTGATTACAGGGGTCTAATCAAACTCAAAAAAGAACTGGTGCCGGAGATTAGATAAACCAATATCTAATCTAGAAGGTTACTGTATACACCTAAGCCAACCCATAATTTTCCATTGTATGAATGATGTCACCATCTTCTTGTTCACAATGCTTACCTTCAAGATTGTGACACATGCATTTGAAACTTATGGTGATTCTATCCACACTTTTCTTTCTTTATTATTTTTTTTTTCCTTTTAACAATCTTAGTATTTCTTCTTAGATTTTCAAATTACTAATTTACAATTTTAATATGGTACCGAACTATATTATGAATAGTATATGTCCCTTTTATGCATGATATGCTCCACGGGAGGCAATTCTATTTGAGTTGGAAATATCCATATCATGATGAGGCCAGCTCTTTCGGCGGAGATTTTTTTCATCCACAATATTCCAACCTGAAACATTGCTTAAGAGAAATTAAGGTACTACTTGAACCAACCCCGTTGGTATTCCTTGAACAAATTTAAGCATGTGATTACATCAATCTATATAATCTATAACTCCTACTAAAAAAGAGAAACACTAAAGAATGACTCGTTTTTTATTAATCTTTTTCATTAAAGTTTGTAAAAAGTTAAGTGATCGATTTCATTTGTTACTTCCAAATTGATCAGAGGTACGGAAATGCCACAAACGTTGAAGCGCAGTTTCACTAGATGTGTTACAGTATGTTTGAATTCATGTTTACTCATGTTTTTCAGGAAATTTTGTGTTCAATTATTTTGGACAAGAATTGATTTTGTTTCTAAACTCAATAAACAGGATAAATTATAACTTTTATATTAAGTTAAAAAAGATTATAGATAAAATTAAGTTTATTCAAACTCGAATTTACACCTTATTTATTCCTATTGTGCACTTCACAAGTTCACATCACCGTGGGACCAAATTAATAAAAAGGTAAAATCAAACCTATAGAGCGGGTGGAAAGTTTTCATTACACAAAGAATAGAAATAGGGAACCACTTACGTTTCTGGTGTGCTACCCAAATGCTAATGGCCAAATGACTGAATGAGAAATGATGCGGCAAGAGAATGTGAAATGAGAAATCCCTCTTGTCCTAGGAGGCTTAAATTGTAGCTCATTTTGGGGAAGCATCATATACACTAGCACCATGTTGTTTTGGCATATTTGTGGAATAACTCGAAACTTTTTAAGATATAGAGCGTCCACTACTTTTATGCTCCTAGTACGTAAGGCACACTCGATTAGCCAACTCTCAATTGTTGGGATTTTTCTCCTTCACAAGACATACAAGAGTTCTTGTTTGTGATTATTTTTTTATGACGAAAGGGGTTGTCTTGCCTCATTCCTACATTATATATAGTGGGGATCAACTTACTCCAGGAGTAACTTTTCATAAGTCACTTCATTCAATATTTTTTTGTAATATATAAATTTCATAAATCAAATTGTTGAATAATGTGATATTAACATGATGATCATGCATACCAAATTTTAAATAATTTATACATTTTACAGGTATGTCATTTTATAGTCAACATTTATTTGTTTTTAAAAGTTATATTATACATTAAATTGAAGTTATTTATTTTATAAAGTATCAATTTTCTTAAAATTTTTATAAAATTTTATACACTTGATCTACTTAATGAGAACTTTTATATTAGTCCAACAATTGAATTGATGAAATTCAACATTCATAAAAAGTTAAGCAGAGTAACTTTACTTAAAGTTATTTCTGGAGTACAAAAAAACTCTCATTTTCCCAATAAGAGAATTTTATATCTTTTTTTTATATTTACATGATCTTATTATAAGAAAATTTTACATGAAAAATATTTAAATTTACATATACCATAACATCAAGTGGTACATGCATGCTTATTCTCCTTTACCGGGAACCAACCTGGTGTCCGGTTCATACAACCCTGAAAACCGGCTGGTTTCAGAACCGGTGGGAACCGGTCACGAACCGGTGAAAACCGGTAAAGAACCGGTGCCAGAAAGCCGGTTGAACCGGCCATTTTAAAAAAAATATTTTTTTTTGTTTTTTATTTTATTTTTTGATGTTTTATTTAATCAAAAATATTTTAAGATAAATAAAAATAACTTTTTAAGGATTACACATAAATATTTATTATTTAGTCAATTATTATAAATTTTTATCATATAACACATATAATAAAGTCTTTTATATTAATTTAATCTTATATATCTTGATTTCTTATGATTTTATCACTTAAAAATATTATATAATATTAAAAATATATTTAATTATTACCGATTCGACTACGGTTGAACCACTGAACTGTGAACCAGTACCTTCACCAGTTCAATTACCGGTCCGGTTTTAAAAACATTGATAATAACTAGTGTGAAACCCGTGCAAATGCACAGGCGATTATTAAAAAATCATCATTTAAAATAGTCAATTAATATTTTCATATTACACGTTTCTATGAAGATATACAATAATAATTAAGAACAAAATCAACAATCACAAATACATGTCAATATTGGCTTTTATTAACAATAAATAAGCATAACATATTCAAGATTTGGTTTATTAAATTTTTTAGAAAACCTCCTTAAAGACTATATTTTTTTTGTACATCTACCAAATTCACTATTGTCATCATATATCAATATCTTTAGCCTACTCTTAGACTTCACATGAGATACTACAACATATAATTGTCCAAGTGAAAATACAGGCAGTGGAAGAAACACACCAACATGTGATAACGCCTGTCCTTGACTCTTGTTTATTGCCATAGCAAATGATACACAAAGGGGGAATTGACGTCTTTGAAATCGTAATAGATTCATTCCATCACATGGTATTAAATTCATCCTCAAAATATAAACTTTAGTTCTGCGTGCTTCGCACGGGTAAATTGATGGTACGGTTAATGTTTCCCGTGCTCCGCATGAGATAAAATATTAGTTATGATAAATACTTAAATTTCAAAGTAAATCAATAAAATCTTTATAATTCATCTCATGTAGGCAATATAAAAGATGTTGAGAGAGTCGATCCTTAACAAAAATCAATATCCTCTCCTAGTTAGCAACGATGTTAATCATCTCCAAATTCTCCTCTCCCTCTAAGTTCACCCAATACGTGGGTTAATGGAGATTGTACTATTCAGTTCTAAACGGTAATAAATATTATTAATTATGGTATGATTAATGAAAATGTACTCGTGCGAACGACACATATAATTCAGTGGTAAGTATAAAATCAAGAATTTAGTTAGAAGCGGAAGATTATTGATTAAGAAATTACAAATTTTAAAATATTCATTTAAAATATGCAAAGCACTAAAAATATTCTATTTAACACTCTTAAATTTTTAATACTGTGTGAAACTAATTGGTTATTGGAGGATATTTTAGTGCTTATGGGCCTATTAGGAAACTATATATTTTAACTATTTTTATTCAATAAATATAAATTCTTAATACTTTGAATTATTTTTTAACCAATAGTTATTATATTTCAAAAAATCTCAATTAATATCATAAGCATGATATTGTTGTTCAATTACACTTGTATAAATTATGTCAATAGTAAAAAGTATTAATATCTATCATGTTCTTTCACATTGCTATTTATTTAAGAAATATGATGATGAAAAGCAATATTGGAATTCATTTCAATCGTGCTTGTGCTGGATGACTTTCATGTTTATGTTGTACAGAAATGAGAACCATATTCTGAGTTTTTAAAATCAATAAAGACCCGTAATAAAATATCCATATAAAAGGTCATCGTTAGAATGACTATCTGAAATGCAGATTGACATACAAAATTGCATAAATGAAACCCTTTGCTTTACTTTTGTATTCACAATAACTTAATTTCATATTTTCATGAGTAAAAATGATGTCGTGCTTTGATTAGTACTACTCCCAAAAAGGAGAAACTACACAAACACAGATAAGCTTCAAGTACTAACTTTCCCTCAATCACAAAAAGCCTGCTTTTTAGCTCAATTCATCTAGTTTCAGCAGAAAATGGGAAGGGAAAGTGTTATAGGCACTACATCATTAAGTCAGTACACAAAAAATAAGCAACTGTAGTAACATTAATACATCAAAAGTCATATAAACTTGGTAATATGCACAAGTGTAATACAAGTGTAACACCAAGCAACAAATGAACCTTCTCTTCTCAAAACGACATTGTCGGAGACTGTCCTGCTTACTCTCATTTTGATAGCCTAGCAAAATACATTTACAGGTTTCTCAAAGGTTGAAACTTTCACTCACACAGTAACCAATCTTTCCCCATCAGAGTTGGAGCTTACCATTGGAAAAGCATGCAGACTATTAATGGTAGTGAAGAATACAACTCAAAACCAACGTGGTGCAAAACAACAACATAGATATGGACCAAAAACAAACAACAAATCTAACTCAACATCTTTTCTATATCTATGCATTGGGTAAACTCAGTAAATAGACAACATCTTTTCATATATTTACATGTTTCTATGAAGATATACAATAATAATTAAGAACAAAATCAACAATCACAAATACATGTCAATATTGGCTTTTATTAACAATAAATAAGCATAACATATTCAAGACTTGGTTTATTAAATTTTTTAGAAAACCTCCTTAAAGACTATTTTTTTTGTACATCTACCAAATTCACTATTGTCATCATATATCAATATCTTTAGCCTACTCTTAGACTTCACATGAGATACTACAACATATAATTGTCCATGTGAAAATACACGCAGTGGAAGAAACACACCAACATGTGATAACGCCTGTCCTTGACTCTTGTTTATTGCCATAGCAAATGATACACAAAGGGGGAATTGACGTGTTTGAAATCGTAATAGATTCATTCCATCACATGGTATTAAATTCATCCTCAAAATATAAACTTTAGTTCTGCGTGCTTCGCACGGGTAAATTGATGGTACGGTTAATGTTTCCCGTGCTCCGCATGAGATAAAATATTAGTTATGATAAATACTTAAATTTCAAAGTAAATCAATAAAATCTTTATAATTCATCTCATGTAGGCAATATAAAAGATGCTGAGAGAGTATTAACATTATTATAGGCAATCTGTAATCAATATTACAGATTGTATAATAGCAATTTGTAATCATAATATCTGCATTAATATGCTGTAATTAGCTATCTGTAATTGGCAATTTGTAGCCACAATATCTGCTGTAATTGCAGAATCAATGGGCTCTGTCATGTACTGTACATGCCTATTTATATAGGATGTTTTTTGATTAGTAAAACACACAGAATTCATCCTTTCACCTTTTATCATGGTATCAGCAGCTTGATCTTGGGAACCAATTTTTTTTCCCTTCACGTGAAGCCTCTTCCATTCCTTTTGTCATACAGATTCTTCCCATTTGTTGCAATTCCCTTTATTCATTTGTCATAGCTCATCATGGAAAAGGAGGGAAAAGGTGAAAAGACCATTAAGATCACCAATCCTCGTTCCCATTTCTTTGTCCATGCTTCAGACAATCCTGAGATTGTATTGACGAATGTTCTATTAAGTGGTGAAGAGAATTATGACAATTGGTCTAAGGCCATGAAAAACGCGTTGAAGGCGAAGAATAAGTTGGGCTTCATTAATGGCTCCGTTAAAAAACCTGACGATGCAGAATCTGATGAATCATTTGCGTGGGAAGTATGCAATTCCATGATCAATGGTTTGATTCATAATACCATTGATCCAAAACTTCAACCTTTTATTCAGTATTTTGAAACTGGCAAGGAGTTATGGGATGATCTCAAAGAGAGGTATGCTATTCAAAATATTCCGAGACAATACCAATTAAAGTCTGGGTTGCCATCTGTGAAGCAGCATGGCATGAGTCTCGGTGCATACTACACCAAATTGCGTGCGATTTGGGATGAGTTGGAAGGCAGCCGCTCCATTCCTTCTTGTCCAAGCGGAGATAAATGTCCTGTGACTAAACATTTGCAGGAAGAATCAGAGAAAGACCGTGTGTATCAATTTCTCATGGGACTCGATGATACAATTTTTGGTAATCTCCGTTCACAAATCTTAAATACTTCACCGCTGCCTTCCATCAATAGAATTTATTCCATGGCAACCCAGGAGGAGACACACAAAGCAATTACACGTTCGCGCGATGACAGAATTGAAGCCGTTGGATATGCTGTTCAAGCGTCTCCCAAATTCCGGCATGCGTCTTCGACTCAACAAATGAGTGCAACGTCCTCTAGTTCTGATGTAGACCGTCTTGTGTGCTCTCACTGTGGCAAGTCAGGCCATGATATTAGTAGATGCTTTCAACTCATAGGTTACCCACAAAAAGGCACAGGAAAAGGCAGAGGTAAAGGAAGGAACAATGGGGGACGGACTGTTTCGACACCTGGTGCTTCCGCAAACGCCACTCAAGCTCTAAGTGCTGCCACTTGTGCTAATATTTCATCTAGTGGGAATGCAGCAATTTCAACACTTACTCCAGAGGTGATACAACGTCTTCTCTCACTTGTGGAACCAGCTAAGTCATGCACTGAAACTCTCTCTGGTAAGGAACCTCCACTTAAATGGCTAATAGATAGTGGTGCTTCTCATCACATGACCGGGAGTCTAGATGTAATGTCAAAATTAGAAAATATCGTGCCTTCACCCGTTGGCCTTCCTAATGGTGTTCAGACAACTGCTCTCAAACGCGGTTCAGTGTTTTGGGTCTGAATTTTGTCCTTGAAGATGTGCTCTATGTGCCAAATTTAAGTTGCAATTTAATTTCTGTTGCGCAGCTTATACATTCTAAAAATTGTCATGTGACCTTTATTGATAAGCTATGTGTGATACAGGACCTCACCTCGAGGATAATGATTGGTCTGGGTGAACAACAAGAAGGGGTGTACGTGTACAAACCATTGGGGAGTTCAGTTTTTGCTGTTGATGGTAATATCTCCCGTGAGTTGTGGCACAAAAGATTGGGACATCCTTCTGGTCAGAGTCTTTCTTTTCTTCCACTTGTTACTACATCTAGCTATGAAAATAAAAGTGGTGCAATTTGTGACATCTGTTATCGAGCAAAGCAAACTCGCAATGTTTTTCCTATCAGTGACTTTAAGAGTCAAGATTGTTTTGAATTAATACATTGTGATATTTGGGGTCCTTATTCTAAAACATCTCTTTCTGGTGCTCACTATTTTTTTACTGTTGTGGATGACTTTAGTAGAGCAGTTTGGGTGTTTTTGATGGCAGAGAAAAGTGAGACAGTCAACCTAATTAAAAAATTTCTAGCACTGGTTCAGACACAATTTAACAAATGTGTAAAAATATTCGCACAGATAATGGGAATGAATTTAAAGAAAACTCTTTAGTTAAATTGTATGATGAACTGGGGATGATACATCAAACTTCTTGTACTTACACCCCACAACAAAATGGGCGGGTTGAACGTAAGCATAGACATATTTTGAATGTAGCAAGAGCACTTCGGTTTCAAGCTAATCTTCCTATTATTTTTTGGGGAGAATGCGTGCTAGCTGCAGCTCATCTCATAAATCGAACACCAACTGTGTTGCTTCATAGTCGAACTCCGTATGAGTTGTTATTTAACAGCAGACCTGATTACAAACACTTGAGGGTTTTTGGGTGTCTATGTTATGCTTACCACCAACCTAAACCTCGAGATAAGTTTGCATCACGAAGCAGGAGGTGTATTTTTCTTGGATATCCCCACGGCAAGAAAGGGTGGCGCTTATTTGATCTTGAAGCTCAAGAAGTTTTTATATCTTGGGATGTCAGGTTTCATGAGGAAGTTTTCCCTTTTGCTACTGGAACCCATCCTGGTGGGTCCTATGTCCCATCCTTACCCACCTCCATTCCTGCCTATGATGAACCATTGCCAAACGAGACTCAAATGAGTATATCCTCTTCAGATGCTCAACAAGTTGATGTCTCTACTTCTTCTCCAAGTATGGAAGACAGGGGAGTGAAGAGGTTCACCATGTTCCTGAACTAAGGGAGAGTAATGAATTACCGACAGCTAATACTCTTGATTCTGGTGTTGGTCGTGGTCAACGTGAACGTCGACCTCCAAGCTATCTTCAAGATTACAAGTGCAACACTATTTGTACTCTACCCCCTTCTTTGTTGTCCACTTCGATTGGTCATACCTCAGGTACTCCTTATCCCATTGCTAATTATGTCACTTGTTCTAATTTTTCTGCTGCACATAGAATTTTTTTGGCCGCTATTAGTGCAGGAGTTGAACCCCGAAACTACAAAGAAGCCATGAATGATCCCCGATGGCGCGCTGCAATGAGCAAAGAAATTGAAGCTCTCGAGCAAAATAAAACATGGGTAATTACAGATCTTCCCATTGGTAAAAAGGCCATTCCATGTAAGTGGGTATACAAAATTAAGTATCATTCTAATGGTACTGTTGAGCGGTTCAAAGCACGTTTAGTCATTGCTGGAAATAATCAAGTTGAAGGTGAGGACTTTCAAGAGACATTTGCCCCCGTTGCTAAAATGGTTAGTGTCCGTACCTTTCTTGCCGTAGCAGTGGCTAAGGGTTGGGAACTTCACCAACTCGATGTAAACAATGCATTTCTTCATGGAGATCTTGAAGAGGAAGTTTATATGCGACTTCCACCTGGTTTTTCTGTTGTTCATCCTCACAGGGTGTGTCGTTTACAGAAATCCCTGTATGGTCTTCGTCAATCACCTCACAACTGGTTTGCAAAGCTGCGATCTTCACTTCTAACCTATGGTTTTGTTCAATCCAAGGCAGACTACACTCTTTTCACCTTCCGCCAAGGTGCTGTTTTTCTTGCACTACTTGTTTATGTGGATGATATTGTATTAGCAAGTAATAATTCTGCAGCAAGCCAGCAAGTCAAAAATTATCTTAATTCCTGTTTTAGGATTAAAGATCTTGGTGCTTTGAAATACTTTTTGGGTATTGAAATTGCTCGTGGCCCTAAGGGATTGTTCCTTTGTCAACGAAAATATGCCCTTGATATTTTATCTGAGTCCGGATTGTTAGGTTGTAAACCTGCTGAGTTTCCTATTGAGCAACATCACAAGTTGGCTCTTGCTGATGGTCCTGACTATAACGATCCTGCACGTTATCGTCGCTTTATTGGACGTTTGGTGTATCTCACTATCACTCGCCCGGAACTCAGTTATGTGGTTCATACACTTTCTCAATTTATGCAACAGCCTAAGCAAGTTCATTACGATGTCGTGCTACGAGTTCTACGTTATATCAAGAATAACCCAGGTCGCGGTATTTTATTACATTCAGACAATGATCTTCAGTTGTATGCGTTTTGTGACTCAGATTGGGCAAGCTGTCCCCTTACGCGTCGCTCCCTCACAGGATATTTTGTTATGCTTGGCACCTCTCCCATTTCTTGGAAGACTAAGAAGCAACATACAGTTTCTCGCTCCTCTGCAGAAGCGGAATACAGGTCCATGGCCACAACTACTTCTGAGCTTTTGTGGTTAAGATCCTTCTTAGCTTCCCTTGGTGTGATACATCGGCAACCTATGAGACTGTTCTGTGATAATCAAGCTGCCCTTCATATTGCAGCTAATCCGGTCTTTCATGAACGCACCAAGCATATTGAGATAGATTGTCACTTTATCCGTGAACATTTGTTGGCCAAAACCATTTCTAGCCCATGTACGGTCTGGTCTTCAGCTTGTAGACATTTTCACCAAGGCTTTAGGAAAGAAGCAGTTTGAATTTTTAGTTTCCAAGTTGGGCATATGTTCCTTGCATGCTCCAACTTGAGGGCGAGTATTAACATTATTATAGGCAATCTGTAATCAATATTACAGATTGTATAATAGCAATTTGTAATCATAATACTTGCATTAATATGTTGTAATTAGCTATCTGTAATTGGCAATTTGTAGCCACAATATCTGCTGTAATTGCAGAATCAATGGGCTCTGTCATGTACTATACATGCCTATTTATATAGGCTGTTTTTTGATTAGTCAAACACACAGAATTCATCCTTTCATCTTTTATCAGAGAGTCAATCCTTAACAAAAATCAATATCCTCTCCTAGTTAGCAACGATGTTAATCATCTCCAAATTCTCCTCTCCCTCTGAGTTCACCCAATATGTGGGTTAATGGAGATTGTACTATTCAGTTCTAAACTGTAATAAATATTATTAATTATGGTATGATTAATGAAAATGTACTCGTGCGAACGACACATATAATTCAGTGGTAAGTATAAAATCAAGAGTTTAGTTAGAAGCGGAAGATTATTGATTAAGAAATTACAAATTTTAAAATATTCATTTAAAATATGCAAAGCACTAAAAATATTCTATTTAACACTCTTAAATTTTTAATACCGTGTGAAACTAATTGGTTACTGGAGGATATTTTAGTGCTTATGGGCCTGTTAGGAAACTATATATATTTTAACTATTTTTATTCAATAAATATAAATTCTTAATACTTTGAATTATTTTTTAACCAATAGTTATTATATTTCAAAAAATCTCAATGAATATCATAAGCATGATATTGTTGTTCAATTACACTTGTATAAATTATGTCAATAGTAAAAAGTAATTAATATCTATCATGTTCTTTCACATTGCTATTTATTTAAGAAATATGATGATGAAAAGCAATATTGGAATTCATTTCAATCGTGCTTGTGCCGAATGACTTTCATGTTTATGCTGTACAGAAATGAGAACCATATTCCGAGTTTTTAAAATCAATAAAGACCCGTAATAAAATATCCATATAAAAGGTCATCGTTAGAATGACTATCTGAAATGCAGATTGACATACAAAATTGCATAAATGAAACCCTTTGCTTTACTTTTGTATTCACAATAACTTAATTTCAGATTTTCATGAGTAAAAATGATGTCGTGCTTTGATTAGTACTACTCCCAAAAAAGGAGAAACTACACAAACACAGATAAGCTTCAAGTACTAACTTTCCCTCAATCACAAAAAAGCCTGCTTTTTAGCTCAATTCATCTAGTTTCAGCAGAAAATGGGAAGGGAAAGTGTTATAGGCACTACATCATTAAGTCAGTACACAAAAAATAAGCAACTGTAGTAACATTAATACATCAAAAGTCATATAAACTTGGTAATTTGCACAAGTGTAATACAAGTGTAACACCAAGCAGCAAATGAACCTTCTCTTCTCAAAACGACATTGTCGGAGACTGTCCTGCTTACTCTCATTTTGATAGCCTAGCAAAATACATTTACAGGTATCTCAAAGGTTGAAACTTTCACTCACACAGTAACCAACCTTTCCCCATCAGAGTTGGAGCTTACCATTGGAAAAGCATGCAGACTATTAATGGTAGTGAAGAATACAACTCAAAACCAATGTGGTGCAAAACAACAACATAGATATGGATCAAAAACAAACAACAAATCTAACTCAACATCTTTTCTATATCTATGCATTGGGTAAACTCAGTAAATAGACAACATCTTTTCAATATTTACACGTTACTATGAAGATATACAATAATAATTAAGAACAAAATCAACAATCACAATACATGTAAATATTGGCTTTTATTAACAATAAATAAGCATAACATATTCAAGGCTTGGTTTATTAAATTTTTTAGAAAACCTCCTTAAAGACTATATTTTTTTTTTGTACATCTACCAAATTCACTATTGTCATCATATATCAATATCTTTAGCCTACTCTTAGACTTCACATGAGATACTACAACATATAATTGTCCATGTGAAAATACAGGTAGTGGAAGAAACACACCAACATGTGATAACGTCTGTCCTTGACTCTTGTTTATTGCCATAGAAAATGATACACAAAGGGGAATTGACGTCTTTGAAATCGTAATAGATTCATTCCATCACATGGTATTAAATCCATCCTCAAAATATAAACTTTAGTTCTGTGTGCTTCGCACGGATAAATTGATGGTACGGTTAATGTTTCCCGTGCTCCGCATGAGATAAAATATTAGTTATGATAAATACTTAAATTTCAAAGTAAATCAATAAAATCTTTATAATTCATCTCATGTAGGCAATATAAAAGATGCTGAGAGAGTCGATCCTTAACAAAAATCAATATCCTCTCCTAGTTAGCAACGATGTTAATCATCTCCAAATTCTCCTCTCCCTCTAAGTTCACCCAATACGTGGGTTAATGGAGATTGTACTATTCAGTTCTAAACTGTAATAAATATTATTAATTATGGTATGATTAATGAAAATGTACTCGTGTGAACGACACATATAATTCAGTGGTAAGTATAAAATCAAGAGTTTAGTTAGAAGCGGAAGATTATTGATTAAGAAATTACAAATTTTAAAATATTCATTTAAAATATGCAAAGTCCTAAAATATTCTATTTAACACTCTTAAATTTTTAATACTGTGTGAAACTAATTGGTTATTGGAGGATATTTTAGTGCTTATGGGCCTATTAGGAAACTATATATATTTTAACTATTTTTATTCAATAAATATAAATTCTTAATACTTTGAAATTTTTTAACCAATAGTTATTATATTTCAAAAAATCTCAATGAATATCATAAGCATGATATTGTTGTTCAATTACACTTGTATAAATTATGTCAATAGTAAAAAGTATATTAATATCTATCATGTTCTTTCACATTGCTATTTATTTAAGAAATATGATGATGAAAAGCAATATTGGAATTCATTTCAATCGTGCTTGTGCTGAATGACTTTCATGTTTATGCTGTACAGAAATGAGAACCATATTCCGAGTTTTTAAAATCAATAAAGACCCGTAATAAAATATCCATATAAAAGGTCATCGTTAGAATGACTATCTGAAATGCAGATTGACATACAAAATTGCATAAATGAAACCCTTTGCTTTACTTTTGTATTCACAATAACTTAATTTCAGATTTTCATGAGTAAAAATGATGTCGTGCTTTGATTAGTACTACTCCCAAAAAAGGAGAAACTACACAAACACAGATAAGCTTCAAGTACTAACTTTCCCTCAATCACAAAAAGCCTGCTTTTTAGCTCAATTCATCTAGTTTCAGCAAGAAAATGGGAAGGGAAAGTGTTATAGGCACTACATCATTAAGTCAGTACACAAAAAATAAGCAACTGTAGTAACATTAATACATCAAAAGTCATATAAACTTGGTAATCTGCCCAAGTGTAATACAAGTGTAACACCAAGCAACAAATGAACCTTCTCTTCTCAAAACGACATTGTCGGAGACTGTCCTGCTTACTCTCATTTTGATAGCCTAGCAAAATACATTTACAGGTTTCTCAAAGGTTGAAACTTTCACTCACACAGTAACCAATCTTTCCCCATAGAGTTGGAGCTTACCATTGGAAAAGCATGCAGACTATTAATGGTAGTGAAGAATACAACTCAAAACCAATGTGGTGCAAAACAACAACATAGATATGGACCAAAAACAAACAACAAATCTAACTCAACATCTTTTCTATATCTATGCATTGGGTAAACTCAGTAAATAGACAACATCTTTTCATATATTTACACGTTTCTATGAAGATATACAATAATAATTAAGAACAAAATCAACAATCACAAATACATGTCAATATTGGCTTTTATTAACAATAAATAAGCATAATATATTCAAGACTTGGTTTATTAAATTTGTTAGAAAACCTCCTTAAAGACTATATTTTTTTGTATATCTACCAAATTCACCATTGTCATCATATATCAATATCTTTAGCCTACTCTTAGACTTCACATGAGATACTGCAACATATAATTGTCCATGTGAAAATACAGTTAGTGGAAGAAACACACCAACATGTGAAAATACTAGCTCTCTTCATAAGATTGACTATTCCGGGATCTCCCGGTGGTCTTCCAGTCCACCTGTGATGCAACAAGATCACCATGGTCCAAGTATAGAGAAACGGGTTTTCAGATGAACCCTTTCCCTTACTCTTCATTCCATATATCATCCAAGATGACTTGATCTTTGCCTCAACATGTTCCAAGATACTTTCTGCTATTTTCCTTTGCTTCTTTATCATCCTATTGAGAGCCACTACCTCAGAACCTTAGACAAAGCTATGGAAGAGCTTTGAAGATATGAGTTTGTGTGAAGAGCTCTTGTGAATTTATAGGACTTTAAAGCAGGGGTAAAACAGAGAAGTAAGGAGAATGAATCCATTGGATTGTTGTTCACGTGATGTATATGGGCTCAGGTAGCTTTTAATGATGATAGTTTCAGACCTTGAGGGTATCGAAACGTACATCAGTGTTTGGTCATAGATGAAGCACCATAGGAAACTGAGTCATTAACATGGTTAAAGTAAGTTTTGGAAAACGTTTTTGAAAGATAATTAAGAAGAAACATAAAAACATATTTGAAAATATTTTTGAAAATACGTTTTTAAAAAAAATTGAAGAGAAAGTGTGAGAAAACATTCAAAAGGAAAACTTTTAAAAACAGACTTATATGGTATCAGAGCAAAGGATTATGATTATTATTATTATCTGAAAAGCTTTTAAAATTTTTGAGTCTAAAAAAAAATTATTTGTTGATTAAAGTTTTTACTAAAGGACAGAATTTTTACAGATATTAAAGTTTTAAGATGAAGTGATGTTACCAAGAATTCGGTTATGTTTCATTGGATAAAGAAGTCCCTTCTAACATTACTTCTTGCTTGAAAGACTTTTCTTTCATCTTGATGCCTTTTGATGTCTGCACGTCTGCTTTTGTCTTTTGCTCCAGAGAATCTTTGAACCGTCATCTTAACCTATCCCTTTACAATTGAGTTGGATTCTAATGACTTGAGTAACTATCCCTTAACATTTTAGACCCACGATTTCAGACAGTCCATAAGGAGCCTTCTGAACGGGCTAGATGAATAGAGATATTACTAAGTTAGTATAATCTACTCAGAGATTGAGTTCGGTTTGAACATAGAGTGTTAACTATCTTTAATATTGATGACCCACACTTTCAAAGAGTTCATTTTGAACTTCCTGAATAGGTTCAGGTAATAAAGATGTTATCACATTATGTCCTTTTAGATGATGTTTCTTAGATGGTCTTCTTAAAACCTGTTTCCTGAAACATTCAAACTAGAAGTACCTTTCAGTAGCACC
This sequence comes from Sesbania bispinosa, assembly GCA_026901365.1. Classification (NCBI taxonomy): domain Eukaryota; kingdom Viridiplantae; phylum Streptophyta; class Magnoliopsida; order Fabales; family Fabaceae; genus Sesbania; species Sesbania bispinosa. The sequence continues at coordinate 265,987 of QLOH01000894.1, forward strand.
TGGTTGTAATTTGTTTAATTATTTAAATTAAGTATTTAAACTTAATGATAACATTTTATCAAATTTAGAAATTATCTTATTAGGTTAATTAAATTTATCTTTTAGAAATACAATTTGTTAATCAATTAAGGATAAAGTTATGTTATTGATAGACTTAAATGTGCACAAAAGGAAACACATATAAACAAATAGAACACATAGAATGTTAATATTAGAGAAACACATAAACAGAGATAGAAAGTGAAATGGACTCAAAACAGAAAGATATAGATACAAAGACTTAAAAAAAAATCAGAACACAAGTGTATCATTGATCTTCAACAGGTTTGTTCTCATTGGCACAGACTTTCTCCTTTTGTGTTTTCAGCATCTGCAGTTCTCTTTGATAAAATCTGAGTGTTTCTTCCAGCCGTCCGATGCGTTCATTCAACTTCCTTATATTACATCTTCTGAAAATTTCTCTTAAATTTCCATGAACACTTAGATAGTCAGAAGATTCTATTTTGCTTTGGGTTGACGACAAAGGGCTTTGGTCTTCATTTTCCTCTGCTGATGTTCCCTTGATATGCTTATATTCTTTTATAGTGAACAAGGGTGATGGCTCCTGGTCAAAGAATCTTTCAATAGGAAATCCTTTATATTGAAGGATTTTCATAATCAGTGTAGTATGGGGAAAGACTTTGACTTCTTCTAATTTTCTTCTCATCATATGATAGAGGATAATTCTGGGAAGATTTAATCTTTTCCTTTGAAGGAGATGTATCAGCACGAATCTTTCCATATCAGAGACGATGATTGTATCCTTCCTCTTGGGTAGAATACAACAATTAATGATTGTCAGCAGAATTTTGGGAATTTCCAGTAGTTGTGAACATACTGGGGTTTGATAAATTCTACGACCAAATAAAATTTGATCATGCATCTCTTCCTTCTTATCATTGATCTCCCAATCAGAGGAAAATTGTATTCCGATTGCTTCAACCCCAATGATTTCCTTTAGAACCTTGAAGTCCACTCTGATAGGCATTCCCAATACTGAAGTGTTTATGCCACTTGTCTCTTCAAGAAACACTTCTGAGTTGTTCCAGAAATCTAGAACACTCTGCTCATGCCAGGGGAACGATGCCTCTTCAAGAAAGGAAATCCAGCCAGCATCCTTGAAATACTCAGAGATTTTTAGTCCTTCTTTGTCAAAGTCGCTTAAATTTACTCCCCTTGTGGGAATAATTCTTTCATCATACTTGCGTAGACTTTGAGCACATGAGATTGCTGATCTTGATGCCATTGAGATAGATTAAGATGAATTGGAAGGAAATAAACTGTGAGGTTCTTCTGATGATCTTCCAATCCTTTAAATAGGCAATCAAGTGTCGCTTCATTTTATGAAAGGAGCGGTTCCATCCACTAAGCAGTTGTGGAGAGATGTGCATCGTGACCATTGAGAGAAACCGGTTGATGATTCAATGATTCACATCGTGCCGTTTCATATTTTCAAAAACAGTTATGACTAACACATACGACTCTTCATTTACTTAATTTAAAATGAGACACGGTTATTACTACACTAAGCATGTGTGACTCTTCAACACATATATTTAAATAAGTAAAGCATACATAAAATGACTCATAAATTTCACATAGTAAACATAGTAAAACACATAGCATGCAGTGATTTATTTTAACACAATTTAGAATATACATTCATGAAGCAAGTATAGCATGCAAACATATATTACATAATTTCAATAAAACAAATCATGCATCAGATTAATAACTATATTTAAAATTATAACTTAAATATAGATAGGAAAGGTGTTACCCGTTTGTGATCTAGAGATAGATTCACTTTCCTTTTCCTGTTGCGTCCTGTGCTTTAGCCTTATGAATAATGAGTATTGGAAAAATGATTTTCCTATTCTCATTGTCATTCTTCAGAGTTGCTTCAGCCTGGTGAGATTTCCATCTTCTGAGGATCTACTCCCTCTGCATTTGTTAGATGCTCAACCCGAAGGTGAGCTCTGATACCAATTGTTAGAACCACAGGCAACACTAGAAGGGGGGTTGAATAGTGTTTTAGACATTTTAAGACAATTTTGGAAATCTTTATTTTTAAATCAATCATGTTAAGTGATCATTGTGTAAACCAATCTTAAGATCAGAGTTATTTTAAATACATGCGGAATATGTGAAAGATTTAGATTAAAAACTTTCTCTTACACTTAAGATTGTTTTGATTTTAAACAAACTTCTCTTAGTGTCTTCTGAAGAATATTACTAAGAGTACCTTCAGAACTGTTTCTGAAATACTTTAGATGATCAGAGACCATCTATATCATGTGTCTGAACTGAGTTCCTGTTGGGCTCACTTCAGACAGATATTTCAGACATCCCTCTGAATATCTTCTATAATACTTCAACCTACACTAGAGACATGTTAATGTTATGTTTGTATGAAAACTTGTTTTATTGAAATCGTTGTGTTAAGATTATTATGAAAGATACTTTTCAATCCCCATCGTAAATGTAAAGACTGTAAATAGAAGAGATTAAGGGAAAGAAAACTTAGACACAGAATTTATCCTGGTTCACCCACAAACCCTGTGAGCTACATCCAGTCCTAGTGGCAAACCACCACTAGCCTTTAATCACAACAACAATAACAACAACACATATGTGCCACTCCGAATCCCCCAGACCCTTGCAGCCACATATGTGTCCCATATCTGAAACCACAGATACACATGTTAACCTCTCCAGGCCAACGCAACAAGTATTCTTTTCTATCAAGCCTCTCCAGGCTCTACCACGAGTTCTTTCTTCCACCAAGCCTCTCCAGGCTCTCAGACACTTAACTAAGTGTTGAGTATTACTGCTCAATCTAAGCTAGATGTTCGCTAGAACCTCTCAACTCAGATTCTTCTTGTACATAGAGATTACTGAGTACATACTCAGGATACAGTCATTACAAAAAATACAAGGATAGACAGTGATACAAGTGTTGAATTTAAGTACAATCCCTGTCTTTTCTATGAGGAATACATCCTCTGAGAGTAGGCTAACTAAGATATGAAATTAAGCTCCAGCCTTATTCTCCAACCATTGGTTTCCATGGGCTACATTCTCACCCGTATCATTGTAATACCAAGGTATCTTCAAAGCTTCAAACCGTACCCGGTTTGATAGTCATTTGTACAGCATGATTGCCTTCCCGAAAACCAACTCACTTGATCAACAGACCAACTGTACAATCTAACTAACTGACCAGCTGATCAGTAGCCCGATTGAGAATTCACTCTCTGATCAATTGTTGTTGACTTTTTCATGATGTATTTAAGCTCAAGTCAACTCTTGTTAACTGTAAGACACTCAGCCTAGTTAACAATTTTCATCCTGATTGATTTCAAGAACCTTCTTGAAAAACAATCCTAATTGATCTATCTTGGTTGATCATTCTGACCAACTTGGTTGCAACAGCAGCTGCATGGTTGTTTTCCAACAACAACAACACATCTTCAACTTCTTTCTTGAGGCTATTATATGTTCTTCTTGAATATAGCCGTTGAAGATAATTCATAATACCGTTGAGCTTCTGATGATGTGGCTCATATAGCCGTTGTGTAATAGCTTCTCAAACGGTTGCTTCTCCTTAAGCATATTGAGTGTTCAGAAACTCCCGTTCTGACACTTCTGTTGATGAGCTCTGTTTTGAGAGATGTGATGATGTGTATTCTCTCTCTTGAATTCTTCTGCTTTCTTGCATCTGTTTTATCCAGCTTGCATCTGCTTGCTCCAGCTTGCATTATCTTGCATCTGCTTGCATCTGCTTTATCTGCTTTGTCCGGCTTGCATCTGCTTTCTTCAGATTTCCTTGATTTTCTTGAGAGTGTGTATCCGTTGAATTTGCCCTTTTTTCTTATTCTGCATATACTCCTTTTTCATTTGCTTCTGACACCATTACTTCTTTGAATGAGATGTCTTGACCAATAGTCGTTGTTTGCAGATTCCTCTTTTGAGATTTAGATAAAGATGTTGAATTGAATATATTTTATTCAAACATCTTCCTTGTAGCTTTTGCTTAGTCTCCTGAGCTTTTCTTCTGCTTTGTTCCAGATTGCACAAATGAAGAAATGCTCGTTGAAATATATCGTTTAGAGATAGCAAATAGTCTTCTTTTAATCCGTTGTGAGACACGCTTCTTGAAAGTTTTGACATAGTACAACGTTGGTGCTGCTGTAAAGCTGCTACTGGTTGTTGCGAATGCTGCGTTGCAGAGATTTCCTCAGTGGTGTATGAACTTTAAATGCACCAGGAAAGGTCTCTGTGTTTGTTGCCATAAATGTGTTCCAAAACGTACTAGCAGCAGAGACTCAGAAAAGTCTTCACGCAAGGTTTCAGCAAAGATGCCACGTCATTACTAAAGCTTCAGACAGCTTCCAAACTTCAGACGGGTTCCAGTCTTCAGACAGGTTCGAGTCTTCAGACGGGCTTGGCTCTTCAGACGGCTTCAACACTTAAGACAGGTTGATGTCTTCAGACAGCTCAAGTCTTTCAAACAGCTTCGTTGCTTCAGACAGCTTCAATACTTCAGACGGGTTGCGTCCTTCAGACAACTTCAATTCTTCATACAGGTTGTAGCTTCATTCTTCTTTGTATCTTCTTCTTCTTGTATCTCTCTTCTTCTTCTTCTTTTCTTCTTGTATTCATTTCTTCAATTCATTGTTGTTCTTCAGACAGATGTATATTTGAATCTGTACTTCTTCATATATCTTCTGCCTTCAGTTCTTCAGATAGTCTTCTTGGTTCTTCAATTCTTCAGATAGTCTTCTAATCTTCATTCTTCAGATAGTCTTCTAGTCTTCAATTCTTCAGATAGTCTTTAGGTCTTCACTTCTTCAGACAGTCTTCAAGTCTTCACTTCTATTCTTCAGTTGCTTCAACTCTGTTAAGGATTAATCTTCTTCAGATTCTGCACTCTTGTTCTTCTGATTCTGATCTTCTGATTCTGATTCTGTTCACAAAATCTTCTTCTTCTTCTAAAGAGTATTCCATCCTGAAACATAATTAACAAACAAATACCTTCTCAGTAGAACCTGTTTATATAATCTAATTGGTTCTTATATAATCTTATTTGTTCTTTATATAATCTTATTTGTTAATCATTAAAACTAACGGATGTTAAGTCTTATAATCACGTTTAATTACTTAAACAGATTTATAGACTTCACAGAATTGACGTCTTTGAAATTGTAATAGATTCATTCCATCACATGGTATTAAATCCATCCTCAAAAATATAAATTAGTTCCGCGTGTCGCACGGGTAAATTGATGGTACGGTTAAGTTTCCCGTGCTCGCATGAGAAATATTAGTTATGGTGAATACTTAAATTTCAAAGGAAATCAATAAAATTAATCAGCTATGTAGGCCCATAGAAGAGATGAGAGAGTCGATCCTTAACAAAAATCAATATCTCTCCTTCCTAGGCAACGATGAATCACTCCAAATTTCCCTCCCTCTAAGTTCACCCAATACGTGGGTTAATGGAGATTGTACATTCAGTTCTAAACTGTAATAAATATTATTAATTTGGATATGAAAATGTATCCGTGCGAACGACACTATATTCATGGGTAAGTAAAATCAAGAGTTTAGTTAGAAGCGGAAGATTATTGATTAAGAATTACAAATTTTAAAATATTCATTTAAAATATGCAAAGCACTAAAAATATTCTATTAACACTC